>JAULJZ010121340.1:0-11201 GCA_032270985.1 Heliamphora pulchella
ATATACATACATTACTCATAAAGATTCTCATAAAATGAAAAATTAATTTTATTAAAATAAAATTAAATACTAAAAACGTACTTTTCAGTATACCAACCTTAATAATCTCCCACTTATACTCAAAATCATACTGCCATACATCTGACTCCCATGCCCTCTACATTACTATTAAAAGTCTTAGCTGGTAAGCCCTTTGTAAAGGATCTGCAAGGTTATCTCCTGATGTAAGCTCTATGTCTGACTAGAAATCTGAGTCTATGTACCCTAAAGGTATTAGACTATCTGCCTAGTAAACCAACATATAATCTTTAGTCATTTTCAAGTACTTGATTATATTATTTACCATAGTTCAATGCTTTTTCCTTAGATTAGACTGATATCTGCTATCCATGCCAATGGCAAAGCAGATGTTGAGTCTAGTGCAAAACATAGCATATATGAGGCTTCTTACTGTCGATGCATAAGCTACCGCCTTTATCTTAAGCTTAAGTCTAGTCGAAGACATCGATGCCTGCTTAAGTCTATAAATGGAACTCTTAAGCTTACACAACATGTGCTCTTGGCCCTTCGCAATAAATCCGTCTGGTTGTATCATATAGATACACTCGTCAAGACTTCCGTTAAGAAAAGCTATCTTGACATCCATTTGCCATATTTCGTAATTGAAATGAGCGACAATGAATAAGAGAATCCGGATAGACTTAAGTATGGCTACTGGCGAAAAGATTTCCTCATAGTCGATCCCTTCTTTCTGAGTGAACCCTTTAGCAACAAGTCTAGCTTTGAAGGTTTTGACCTTCCCGTCTGCACCTTTCTTTTTTTTGTAGATCCACTTGCATCAAATGGATTTTATCCCTTCGGGTGGTTCTACAAGTTTCCAGACTTGATTGGAATATATAGATTCTATCTTTGAATTCATAGCCCTTTGTCAAAAATCTGCATCTTTGTCATGAAGTGCTTCATTGTAGTTACAGGTCTCGGTATCTAGTTCTGCCGGAATCCTATCAAAATACTCTCCCAAGAACATATACCGGTCAGGTTGATGAACAACTCTCCCACTACGACAAGGCACTATCTGTGTTTGTGTACTAGCAGTAATACGCTCTGCAGAATTAGAACCCTGTGCATCAGCACCATGTTCTTGATTTGCACATATCCTGATAATTTTCCCACTACAACAAGGTAATGAGATATTAGTGACTTGTTCTTCCGTTCTACTGGTATTTCCTCTCAGTTCCTCCAGAACAACATTACTTTTAAGGCTGTGATCCATAATATAATCTTCATTCAAGAATCGGGCATTGGTGCTAACAATGACCTTATGATCCTTAGGATTATAAAACAGACCAACCTTTGTTCTCTTGGGATACCCTACAAAGAAACAGATTTCTATCCTCGGTTCTAACTTACCCACGTTTTCTTTCAGCACATGTGCTGGACACCCCCAAATTCGAGTGTGTTTCAGACTAAGCTTATGCACGGTCCATAATTCTATGGGAGTAGAAGGCACTGACTTAGAAGGTACCAAGTTCAGAAAGTAAGTCGTTGTCTCTAAAGCGAGTTTCCAAAACAAATCGGGTAAATTTAAATAACTCATCATGGACCTTACCATTTCCATAAGAGTCCTATTCCTTCTTTCTGCTACACCATTTTGGAACGGAGTGCCAGGTGCCATTAACTGTCATGTAATCCCTTCTAATGACAAGTAGTCTTTAAACTTTTCGAAGAGGTATTCTCGACCACAGTCGGATCGTAGTGATTTGATACTTTTACCTAGACACTTCTCCGCCTCTGCCTTGAATTCTTTGAATTTCTTAAAGCATTCGAACTTACAGTGCATCAGGTAAATGCACCCATACCTTGAGTAGTTATCAATGAAACTAACGAAGTACTCAAAGTCACCTCTAGCCCGGATTGTCATAGGACCACACACATTAGAATGAACTAGCTTTAACGGTTCTTTAGCTCTATAGCCTTTGGCCGAAAAGGGCCTTTTGGTCATCTTACCCTCTAAGCAACATTCACAAACTGAAAGTGCCTCCATGTCTAATGAACTCAAAAGTCCATCTGCTACCAGTTTGTTTATTCTTTTTAGATTAATATGTCCTAATCATAAGTGTCAAAGAAACGTTTGGTTTATTAAAGAAGAAAACTTTCTCTTATATGGTAATATAGCTGTATTATTTGTTTCAGTCAGTTGCAGTGTAAGAGAGATTTGAGTAATAATATAAAGATTATCCACCAATATACCAGAACAGATAATCCATTTATTGTCCTTAATAATCACAGAGTTATTAAAATAAACTAAATATCCGTCTTTAGTCAATCCAGAAACAGAAACTAAGTTCCTTCTAATGGAAGGTACATAAAGACACTCTTAATATTAAAACTCGATCTTTACCAAAATTAAGAGTGACATCGCCTAGTGCAACTGCAGTTACCTTTGTATTATTGTCCATATGCTGGTAAATCTCCTCATCACTAAGTTGTCGGGTTTTCTAGAGCCCCTACAATAAATTGCAGACATGATTAGTGGCTCCCGTATCTACACACCAGATACCGATAGATAACGTTGCTAAAAATATTTTCACAACCAGTGAACTGAAATTACCCAGTTTATTCTGTCTTCTGAGAAATATTAGACATAACTTTTTCTAGTGCCGGGTCTAGTTGTAGTGAAAACATCTGCTTTTTGACTTTTTCACACTAGTCCGTAGCCCACTAACTACCCTAGAAATCGTCTCCCTGTTTCTTAAACTTTTTCTTCTTCATGCATTTCGGCTAAGAGGAAGAACCTTTTGAAAAAATAAACACATTTCTTGATATTGAAAGAATACCATTTGTACTTAAAGATATATCCAAGTTATATTTTCTGTCAACGAAATTCAGTTCCGTTAGTTTGTTTTCTTTGAGTATTAAAGCGAGTGCGTTGAAAGCTATTTGAATCATTAGAATCACAAAATTTAAAAAATCGTTAATTATGATGTGTAAAACTTTGAATTTATTTTAATTTGGTTCCCTCTACCATTCTAAAATTAATTCGCCAGCAACCTGGTAACTTGAGAATAACAAGCATTGATGGGAGGACGTCTACTATCTTTCATAAGACCAGACAGGCCAATATCTTTTAATTTTACTATCTAGGCAACTGACCATGCCAAGTAAAATTAAATAGCTGACATAGCTTCGGTCTAGTATATAATAGCAGTGATTCAGATGGAGATGATACTTTATACATAGTTATGTGTTAACCATTACCTAATCTCAAATTAATCGCTTCACAATGAATCCTTCAGATGGAGAAGTGATCCACACTAAAAATTATCCAGAATTATCTCTAACGGAGGTTTGTACTGGCGATACCGTAATTAATCTGTCCGTTGAGGAGGAAGGCCTTACTGCCGACACGCAAGATTTAATTGCATCGCCTACAAAATGGTAATGGAGATCGCTGGATTTATCTGTGAATAAATTCTCTCTCCCACTTGGATTTTTAAACTATTTTGGAGGGTTATAAAAACCAGTTTAATTAAAATAAGTTTATTAATTTCAAAAAACACACGATCTGAAAGAATTAAATATCTTTCCATGTATACGATTCCAAAGATTCCGATTTATCAAACTATTTTTTCGTGTTTAAATGCGTAACAAATAAAATTTAATAAATGTACAGTTTTTCCTCCAGCATTTCAGCTAAGGTAGTGATTAAAGGTATTTATTTATTTTATTTTTCGTTTTATATTTTTTGAAAAATAATAATTTATTTCGATTAAATATTTTTCTATTTAATTAATTTAAAATCCAAAATTAGTTCCCACGTTATTCTAAGATATCTGATTTTTTAAAAAAAATCATCTTAAACGTGATATTTTGTAAAAACTAAAATATCTAAAGTTTTTTCATTTAATTAAAATTAATTAATTAAAAAAATTTAAATTTATTTTCTATTACAAAATATTTTAATTAAAACCAAATTTTTGAAGTAATTAAATTAACAGGATAAATAAATTAAATATGCAATCATCCACGCAGTACATATATATAAACATAATATACATATATCTCGATTTTATGATCCAAGTGAAATACTGAGGTGTTTCAGTCTCTTTTAGAGAGTTAGCTGTTTCAATCTCTGTTCGCCTTTCATTCAGTGTCCTGATTGCAACAGGCTTTCCTGATAGTATCTGATATATACTGATATATCATATCAGTCTCGTATACATCAAAAACCAACACAAAGTAACCCCGGGAGAGAGAAACCACCGAACCACCAGCCACCGCTGGCGCCGCCTTCAGACGGCTCCTGCCGCCTCATCCGGGCTCCGTTTTCGATAAGTTTTATATCATTGGAAAGCTCTCGAAATATGAAATTTTTTTGTCAAAAAATTTACTGAAAACCTACCCAAAAAATGGCTGAAAAAATTGTCTGAACCTCAAAAAATGCTGTTGTCTGCAACAGCACTGTGCAGCCAACTTCCTGAGGCTTTTTCGACCTCTTCCCAAACTCGATTTTTGACGTACATTATATCAAAAGAAAGCTCTCAAAAAGTACTATTTTTTCTATGTAGAAAACTACTCAAAACAGCCCAAAAAACTACCAAAAATATTGCCCAAAGCTGCAGCTGCCGCACCCAGCGTCGCCGCCTTTAACCGCCAACTTCCCGAGGCCATTACGACCTCATTCGAACTTCGTTTTCGACGTTTTTTATATCGTTGGAAAGCTATTGAAAAGTAAAATCTTTTTGTCAAAAAATCTACTCGAAAACAACCCAAAACATTGCCTAGGAGCTGCTGCTGTAGCACCGTCGCTGTAAGAAAAAACTGCTACTATTTTTTTCTTTTCTGATGCACTGTTTGGCCCAGTTTTTTTGGTTTTTTGACAGTATTTCGAGGTATGTTTTATTGCTATTTTATGTATAAAAAACTTTACAAAAAAAAGTCTCAAAAATGGCTCAAAAAATCATAAAAACTGCTGCCGAACTTCCACCGGCAAAACCGCCAAAACTGGGCTGTTTTGGTGATTTTTCCTTACTGTTTTTTACTTATTTTTTATACTATTTTTTATACATAAATACTGCAGAAAAACTCATTAGAAAAACCCGTTTAAAACTATTAAAAACTTACCGTAATCTGTGGTCCATAAAAATCTGAACCACCGCCGGTGTCGCCTCCATTCTTTGTGTTGTTGAACATGTTCAACATGTTCTTAAATGATTTAAACACATATTTAAAAATATAATGCTAGCTATTACGTCGATCCTATGTCTCGAAAACTCACAATCAATCTATCACGGTCAACCTCCGTGATTAAAAAAATAATCACCATTCACAGCTTTCAATTAAACATGAAAAAATAAACAACGATCATAAAATCGGGATTTGAACGCTTCCAAAACAAAATTAGCAACAATTCTAAAGCTATCCGGCCCCGATAACCAAAAATAAAAAACTAAAACGGTTTTGATACCAATTGTTAGAGGCAAGACTGTCAAGATATTTGTTTTTGCAAACGATTCACGAGAAAAACAAATTAACTAGACGGGTAATCGCCAAAACGGGCTCCAGATAAAATTTTTAATGATGAAAGATCAAAATAAAACCCGTGCATCTGAAGTTAATTTAGAAGAATACCTTTTTACCGGTCAAATCTTCAACTACGATTTGAATCCGAGTTGAAGCTCTGTCAGATCTTCTATTGTATTTTCTTATGCGATTCTCGAATATAGTGTGGGCTATAATCTTCTGAGAACTCGTACTGGTAGAACCAAGACAACTTTAGTCTTTGAAGACAAGTTATGAAATTGGTTCAGTCTACCTGCATATTTATAGTGCTACAGCAGTGACCTGGTGAGTAATTATGAGTAAGACTTCCAGTGGAACACAGACACGTATCAGCGGTTTCTGCAATTAAGAAAACCTCATAGCGGTTTCTTCAATTTTCATAAAATAATGAATTACAGTTCAAACTACTAAAGAATTATAATTGCATTCTGACTCATAATCTCAAGACCATATTGCATTGAGCTCCTATTATTAAATTCTTACCATTTCTCTCCACATTAAGATTCTCGATACCCGCCAATTAAATTTAATTACTGACAATTTAATTCAATCGACATCTTGATATTCCTTAAATCTTTTCGCTTAAGTTATTTAACCGTCGGATAATTAAATCCATTTGCAGGGTTTGGCCCGGTCAAAACTTATAAGCTTCCTTAATGGGGTATTGTCAATCCCGTTCTTTCGGGACGTAAATTCTGTCAATAATTAATATTCGCTATATAAATAATACTGAAATTCAACTCACCGGGAATATAGACCCATATAAGATCGCACCCTCTAATGAATCAAAATAACAAATATTAAATATACGCAAATCAATAATTATTTTAGGATTAAGAGGATAAGTACTATTCATAATAATTTTGGGGTGTAAATTAATTTATATAGTCATTATAAAATTAATTACACTAAATGTCCCGATCAATACACACAAAGTGTACTAGCACAGAGAATCAAAACAATAGACGACACTATTATCTGTTCCCCATAACCAAGACAGGTCTACTAAAACTCTGTACTACAGTCGTACTGATGGTATGCCCATTTGCATATAAATAGTGAACATAAAACTTATGTTTTACAAGAATCTAAAATCTGATATTCTGTGTGCAAGCCGTACTATACACACCAGATTAAATACTATACATAATATTGGACATCCATACATAACATTAAAGAAATGATACACATACATTACTTATAACGATTCTCATAAAATAAAAAATTAATTTTATTAAAATAAAATTAAATACTAAAACATGGTTTTCAATATATCAACCCTAACATCAAATGGGAGAAAAACGGCGGGAGACGAACGGTTAGAGAGAGAGAGGGAAATAATGCAACGTGTGGGGACCGACGCCTCTTTATATAGGCATAAAGATTTGTGTCGACACATATGAAATTTGTGTCGACACTTTTCTTCGCAAGTGTGCGTATTCGAAACAAGAAATTGTGTCGACACATTTTTAGAAGGTGTCGACACTTTCGGCTGTTTGGGTCGACACGATTGATCTTTGTGTCGACACAAATTTACCGAGAGTCAGGGAACGAATTTGAGTCAACACTATATAGAAAGGGGTCGACACATTTCTTCGCAGTGTCACTTCTATATTGTTTTGGTTCAACTCTACACACAATTGTGTCGACACTTTTTCAAGTGGTGTCGACACATTTTCACACATTAATGAAGAATGTCAAAAGCTTTGAAACGCATTGAAAAGACATGGTTAGTATGATATATTAATCATGATTTAGGAGTACATAACATACCAAGTTTTCTT
This sequence comes from Heliamphora pulchella, assembly GCA_032270985.1. Taxonomy (NCBI): domain Eukaryota; kingdom Viridiplantae; phylum Streptophyta; class Magnoliopsida; order Ericales; family Sarraceniaceae; genus Heliamphora; species Heliamphora pulchella. Next base: position 7,347 of record JAULJZ010121340.1, read on the forward strand.
CTAATATAACATATTCTTTCTTCATTTAATGGTTTAGTGAAAATGTTAGCTAGTTGATAATCTGTGCCTATGAATTCAAGTTCGATGTTGCCTTTTTGCACATGATCTCTTATAAAATGATGTTTAATCTCTATGTTCTTGGTTCTTGAGTATTGTATAGGGTTCTTAGATATATTGATTGCACTTGTGTTATCACATTTGATAGGGATATAATCTAAATGAAAATCATAGTTCTCTAATTGTTATTTCATCCAAAGAACTTGTACACAACTGCTTCCAACTACAATGTACTCAGCCTCGGCTGTAGACAAGACCACGGAGTTTTGTTTCTTACTAAACCAAGAGATTAGTGAGTTTCCTAGAAATTGATAAGTTCCACTTGTACTTTTTCTATCTACCTTATATCCGACAAAATCAGCATCTAAATAACCAAATAACTCAAAGGCTATTCCTTTAGGATAAAATAATTCAAGGTTTTGCGTACCTAAGAGGTATCTAAAGATGCACTTAATGGTGGCCACATGTAATTCTTTAGAATTAGATTGAAATCTAGCACACATGCAAACACTAAACATGATATCCGGTCTACTAGTAGTAAGGTAAAGTAAAGATCGATCATATCTCTATAACACTTTTCATCTGCTGTTATACCATCTTCATCTTTGTCAAGCATTGTTGTAGGATACATTGGAATTTCCATAAATTTTGCTTTCAGCATGTCAAACCTTTTCAATATGTCTCTTGTGTATTTTGCTTGATTGATATAGATTCTTTTTTGTGTTTCTTTAATTTGGAGTTCTAGGAAGTAGCTGAGTTCACCCATCATACTCATATCGAATTCTCCATGCATGCACTTAGCAAAGTCTTTGCAAAAAGATTCGTTCGTTGCACCAAAAATAATATCTACATAAATTTGGACAACTAGCATATCATTTCCTTGACACTTGATGAAAAGAGTGGTATCAATTTTTTCTCTTGAAAACTCACTTTCAATTAAGAATTTTCTTAATTTTTCATGCCATGCTCTAGGTGTTTGCTTTAAACAATAAAGAGCCTTGGTAAGTTTGTAAACATGGTTTGAAAAATTTGAATTTTCAAAGCCAGGAGGTTATTTCACAAACACTTCCTCAGAAATAAAACCATTTCAAAAGCTACTTTTGACATCAATTTGATAGTGTTTGAAGTTTTTAAAGTATGCAAAACCAAGCAATATCGTAATGGTTTCAAGCCTAGCCACAGGAGCAAAAGTTTCATCAAATTGGATGCATTCTTCTTAATTGTAACATTGGGCTACCAATCGAGTTTTGTTCCTAAGAACTACTCCATTCTCATCTATTTTATTTCTAAAAACATATTTTGCACCGATGATGGAGTGTTCCTTAGGTCTTGGGAGTAAAGTCCAAACCTTGTTTCTTTAAAATTAATTAAGCTCTTCTTGCTTAAACAAGGTCCAAAACTCATCGTTTTTAGCTTTCTCAAAATGTTTTGGTTCAGTTTGAGAAAAAAATGCTAAATTACCACAAACATTATATAGAGAGGATCGAGTTTTGATACTTTGCGATGGATCACCAATGATAAGATATTTTGGGTAACCATGAGCATACCTCCACTTCTAAGGTAAATCTGAATTTTTTGGATTTAAAGATTTAGCAACCTGTTGAACTGCATTTTGTTGAGAATTTGAAGCTTCCTCTTGATTTGGTTCTTTCTTTTCTTTGATGAAGATATCTTCAACACCTTTTTCTATGTCTAACAAGTTATCTTCACAAAAATCTTTTGAAGAACTAAGATTATCTTCATAAAAATTAACATGTATAGATTTTTCAACAACTAAGGTCCTTTTTCTGAAAACTCTACACGCTTTGTTAGATATAGAATATCTTAAGAAAATACCTTCATCAGATTTTGCGTCGAACTTGCTCAAAAGTTTTTTGTTATTGTTTAAAACAAAATATTTACACTAAATGGTGCGAAAATAATTGATGTTAGGTTTTCTTCCATTCCCTACCTCATATGGGATTTTCTTGAGAGAAACACATATCATAGCTCTGTTTATGATAAAACAAGCGATATTGATAGCCTCAGCCCAAAAGTATCGTGGTAAGTTATTTTTACAGAGCATGATTCTAGCCATTTCTTCCAAAGCTCTATTTTTCCTCTCAATAACTCCATTTTGTTGAGGGATTCTAGAAGCATAGAAGTTATGGTTAATTCTATTTTTATCACAAAACTTTTCAAAATCTTTGTTTTCAAATTCTCTACCATGATCACTTTGGATACTTGTAATTTAAAAACTTTTTTCATTTTGAACTTTCCGAGACAGTTTTGTAAAAGAGGCAAATACATCATCCTTATGAGTTAGGAAAAGCACCTAAGTATATCTAGAAAAATCATCAATAATAACAAAGGCATGTCTCTTACCTTCAAGACTTAAAGTTCTTGTTGGATCAAATAAGTCCATGTGTAGTAGTTGTAGGGGCCTAGAAGTTGAAATTTCATTTTTGGAATGAAAAGAACTTCTAACTTGTTTTCCTTGTTGACATGCATCACACATTTTGTCTTTTTCAAATTTGATTTGGGATAACCCAATCACCAATTCCTTTTTCAAAAGTTTAGAAATCAAGTTCATTGTGCATGTTCAAGCCTTCTATGCCACAATCAACTATTATCACTCAAGGTGGCTAAGCACTTGGTGTCATTTTTTAAAAGATCATTTAGAGTAAAGCTCCATTTATTTTGACGTAAAATATTTTTGAGTAAAATATTTTACTTATCTTTCATTGTTTGGTTGATAGTACCTATGAAAAATATTTTTTTAGTAAAATATTTTACCTCATTGGACTAAATTTGACTTACAAAAAATTAACTCGTAAGTTAATTTTGGAATTGCGCCTTTGCACATCTTCACCCAATTCCTTCACCAAATTTCTTTCATTGAGAATATTTTTCAAATGTTAACCAAATACCAAAAAATACAAGTAAAAAAATTATTTTTACAAAATCATTTTACATGTAAAATATTTTTCACGGTAAAATATTTTATATCGAAACAAACGGAGCCTAAATGTATAAACATTTTTATGCCTATGACCTTCAAAAATAACTTTGTTATTGGTTGAATTTTCAATAACATACTTAGCATGATCAAACACAATGTTGTGGCTTTTGCCACAATGTTGTCTAATGCTAAGAAGGTTATATTTTAAACCATCAACAAGCAAAATATTTTCAATAGAAGGAGAAGGAATTTTACCGATACAACCAATTCTTATGATTTTTCCTTTGTTATTGTCTCTAAAAGTCACAACTCCACCATCTTTTGATTTGAGAGATACAAACATCGATTGATTGCCTGTCATATGTCTTGAACATGTGCTATCGAGATACCACATCCCTTCTTTGAATGAGAATTTAAGACACACCTGCAAGGAGAATCAAGTTTTAATTTTTGGTAACTAAATTTTTTTGAGTCTTTTGGTGTTAGTTCCTTGAGGATGTGTTTCTTTAGGAACCCAAACCTTCTTGACAGAATTATTTCAAAGATTTCTATGTGGACAATGTGTAACAGTGTGTCCATGTTCATAACAATGAAAACAAGTTGTCACGACCCAAACCCGGGTCCGTGAACCAACCTCAAAATCGTTCCTCCTAAAGGTCATCATCTACAACTTTCATTCACCATAGAATTTAAGCTCCAATTATATAAAAACTTCTCTTTAAATCACTATATTCTTGCACATATCCAATTTATAATAATGGCTTGAAATCTCAAAAGTTCGTTCACAATCATAATATCTTTAATTACATTACTCCATTCCGATTTGTATACAATCATAATGCAAAATAGAAACAAAC
>JAULJZ010121362.1:0-11201 GCA_032270985.1 Heliamphora pulchella
AGATGTTGGTGAGAAGCAAGGAGAAGCTACTTCAATTTTGTGTGACAATAAATCAGCAATTGCAATGACAAAGAATCATGTCTATTATAGCCGTACAAAACACATTGCCATCAAGCATCATTTCATTAGAGAGGTCGTGGAAAGTGAAGAGATTCAACTCGAGTATTGTGCTACCGAAGACCAAGTTGCGGACATTTTCACCAAAGCTCTTTCAAGAGACAAGTTTCAATATCTTAGAGAACTGTTGGGTGTCACAAGGCATTAAGAGGGAGTGTTAAAATTAATGGCTTGTGTCTTTTCTTTTTTAACTTCCTTATATATTGCAAGTTCCAAAGTGACTTTTGGCCTTCTAGTTTCCTGCCTAGTTTTTGTTCTCTTGAAAATTGAAATCACATCCCTCATTTATTGTTTGATGAGGATAGAGTTTAAGTTTTCCATATTGAATTAGCTATATATAAAATCAGTCTCTGTATGTTGTAGATATAGATAAAATAAAAAAAAAAGAAAGTTGAAATAAAAATAGCATTGTTGCTCTCTTTCTTTCAGTCTTGCTGCCACTGTTTCTTTAAAATCAAATTTTTTGTTGTTATATTGGCAATCAAAGCCAACACAGAGAGCAACAATTTTCAACAGTTTAGAGGCTCAGCACACTGCTGTACCGTTTAGGGTATACACAAACCGGGTAGTACTTTTTCTGCTGTCGAATGGCTCAGCATCCTTGTTCAATTGTTTTCATTTTAATTCTGCATTGGACTACAAGCAAGTTATTCGTAGAGCAATGAGTCAATTAATTTTTTTCGATTGTGCATAGGTGATTTTCTGGTACCATGTAAAAACCATGAAATGAAGTTTCGATAGTTGATTTGTGTCTCTATATGCACATATATAACACAAAAACAGAGAGAAAGAGAGAAGTTGGCAATGGTGTATTTGGCCAGCAGGAAAATAATGCTTGGTGGGACAAAAGCTGCTCCCTAACTGGAATTTGATACTCATTTCTATTATGTGCTACCTTGCTAGGTTACCCGAGAAATAATCTGGATCATCTGAACTTGTAAAACTCATCCCACCTGCACCTCCTTTATGGGCCATGTCAACAGTACTGACTCCATTGAAGAACGTGCTGTGAGAACGAAGGATGACCTCATGGAACTTAATCTGCCAAGCCTCCTGCAGCTGCTGTGCATACCGGAGGCTACTCAGCACATCGTCCATTGTTGGACGGTTAATCCCCTCGTCGTGCACGCAATTTTCTGCAATCCTGACATATTCCTCCAAACATTCCGGAGCTATTTTGTCAACTAGATACGGATCAATGATCCTATCAACTGTACCCGTTTCGATGTTGGTTTTGACCCAACGGACCAAATTCACCTGATTCTCAAACCGTGTGATGATCATTGGCTTCCTACCACAGAGGAGTTCCAGTAAGATGACGCCGAATGAGTACACATCTGACATTGCAGTCAATTTTGCACTTGTGAGGTACTCTGGATCCATGTATCCCACTGTGCCCGCCACAAAGCTACTGGAGGCTCCACCCGAACCATCGTCGGTTAGCACTGTGGAAAACTCAAAACCTGAAAGTTTGGCAACCCAATTCTCATCCAACAAAATACTAGTTGGCTTCAGGTTGTGGTGAATTACTGTCTGTTTGGTACCCGCATGTAGGTATTGCAGTCCTCGTGCAGTGCCAATGCAGATCTCAAGCCGCTTGTCCCAAGGAAGAGGATCATTTTTGACCTCATAGAGATGATGGTAGAGAGAACCATTGACCATGTACTCGTACACAAGGATCAACTCATGCTTGTCGTTGCAGAATCCAATTAAAGGGACAATGTGGAGGTGACGGAGCTGGGATTGCACCTTGATCTCAGCTTTGAATTGGTCCAAGTTCCTCTCGCTTGATGTCCCATCTTTCCACCTTCTAATTGCCACTTCAACGCTCCCCCGGTCGATAAGGCCTCTGTACACTTTGTTACAACCACCGTCCCCCATCACCAGATGCTCGTGAAAATTATTTGTGGCAGCTCGAATCTCTGATAGCGAGAAACGGCGATATAATTGATTGGCACTAACAGCAAGCGGATCCCACTGCAACTGCCATGGAAGTCCAACCTTAGAACCATAGTCCCTCCAGGTTCTCCACCCAAAATAAACACCTCTCGCAGCTAGGCGTGGAATTCTTCGAAATGCTTTGCGAATTCTTTTGGGGCGCTGGGGTATATTTCCCTGCGAGCCCAACACGAGCTCAAGGCTCCCCGCTATTTCAGCCATTGTGGGCCTTCCTTTTGGGTGATTATGTAAACATTTGTTAGCAACTTCAACAAACAACCTCACACAATGTGGTGATAGTAGCCCCCTTAAGGAGGGATCAATGATCTGATCAAGCGTTCCCTTTTTGATGCACTGCTGAGCCCATAGTGGCAGACTGTGTTGCTCCTCCTCAACTCTTACATCCACCGGCGGCCTTGCGCACAACACCTCGAACAACACCACACCAAAGGCATACACGTCCGACTTCTTGGTTAGTCTACGAGTCAAGAAATACTGCGGATCCAAATAACCGAACGTGCCTTTTACATCTGTACTAACGTGGGATTGTGTGGTGCCCATTTTGGACAACCCGAAATCTGAAATCTTAGCGACCCAGTTCTCGTCTAACAGAATGTTTGAGGTCTTCACGTCTCTGTGTATGACACTTTGCTGAGTATTATGGAGGTAGTCCAATCCGCGGGCAGCGCCGATGCAGATATTAATCCTTTGCTCCCAAGTGAGATGATGAACATGGTGATTACCGCTTCCATTTCTTCTGTTTTTGTAGAGATGATCGGCGAGCGTCCCGTTCGCCATGCATTCGTAAACCAGTATCATCTCGCCGCAATCGTCAGAGTAGCCAATCAAAGTGACAAGATGAGGGTGGCGGAGCTTGGAAAGCGTCTTGATCTCCGTCCAGAACTCAGCCGCCCCTTGATTGGACTCGGTGTTCAGCCGCTTGATGGCGATAGTGGTAGCTCCATAGTTGATGATCCCTTTATACACCTTCCCGAATCCACCCTTCCCAATGATCAGAACCTCGTCGAAGTTGTTGGTAGCGGATTGGAGCTCGGCAAATGAAAAGCGCCGGCACGATTCTTCGGATTGATTGCCGGCATCAACAGTTGACTTTTTCTTAATTTTTGGTGCCATGTTCCGAAGATGGCGTGCTTAAGTTGCCGGAGGAGTTTCACTGAACGGCAGTTAGATAATTGGCGGCGGTGGCAAAAGATGATAAAAGGAAGATGGAGTGAAAAGGGATAAGTCGTTGGGAGATGAGGGTAACAGCAGTGGGTTGGGATTGTGTGACTGGGGGAAGAGGAGACTAATTGGCTTTTGCTTCCTCGGGTCAACGAGGGTGGGCTGTACTGCATCAATGTGCCTTCTTTTCTGATGTAGAATTTTTGAAAAGAAAATTGCTATTTTCACCGTTAACCAATCACCGATTCAATTACAGATAGACACAAGAATTGAAATTTCTTTCGAGAGGAGTTTAATGTCAGTAAACTTCTACCAAGTTACGAATCACCGAACCAACTACAAATAGACACAAGAATTGAAATTTTCATTGGCAACCCCACCAGCAGTGTAGATCCCACGTCGTATTCTATTTTGATAATTTAAATTGTTTATTTTATAGATTTAAGTGTGTAGATTATTTATGAAAAAACTAAAAGCACTAAGTTGATTGAATATTGGTAATTGTTTGAATAACTCGTATTTATTTTAAAAGGAGTAAACAATGCCATCTATTTGTTAAAAGATAAATATGATTTGTTGCTTTACTAGATAATATTCAATTAATTTAATTCTTTGCTTAAATAATCTTTATATTGAGATTTATAAAACGAAAAGTTTAAATTATTAAAGTAGAACTCATAGTGAATTCCACGAGTCCAAACAGTGGTTTGCTGTTGGAATTGCTAACAGCAGACACACTGAACCCTAATTTTTATTCCCGATGGAAAAGTAAAAGGAAATGCAGCACGCACTTGGAAGCTTCGATCAATGGACGAACAAGAAAAAAAAAATTATTATTTTATATTTTTTGCATCCGTGATGATTAGTTATCGTAGAAAAATATATAACTTACATTAACAATTTTTTGTGAAAAATGTTTTCTTACAAAACATATCTTGTAAGAAGATTAAGAATATGCATCATGGGAAAAATTAAACTTAAGTTTTGTATTAATTTTTTAGGTTTTTAGTCAAATGTTTAAAAAAATAAGTTTTAATGCGCAAGATTTATCAACTAAATTTTTAAAACGCGAGACCCAATTGCTTACAATACATATAAATTTAACATAAACAGATAAATTTATATGTAATGTATACAGATAAATTTATATGTCGTTCCTTCAAACAAATGTTAGACAGATAAATTTATCTGTTTCTTTCTAGTATTGACAAATATTAGACAGATAAATTTATCTGTTAAATCAAATAAGCATAAGTTTTAGATAAATTTATTTATTCATTCAAACAAACATAAGTTTTAAACATATAAATTTATCTATTTTGTGAAAGAAGCATAATTTGCTAAACAGATAAATTTATCTGTTCAATGAAACAAACACAATTTGACAAATAAATTTATATGTCTTGCATAAATTAATTATATTGATAGTTATTTTTTCTCACCAATGATTAGTATTTTATATGACGAATAAAAAATAATACTAACCATTGATTTTGAAAATGAATTCGGTGAGAGAGGGGCGTTGTGTTTTGTTGAGATTTGAACACTAATTTTCGAACGCAAACGGAAGCACACATCCATGCACACACTAAAGAAAATATCACATACACGTGGTTCGGCACAACCTGCCTACATCTACGGGTGAGAGAAAATCCATTATAATTGTAGGAAGTACAAACCCGAGATCAAAAACACCCCAAAATCCGACACCCACAACCCGAGTCCTGAAACAAATTCGTTTCCCCGCTCAAAGGTTACTCCCGTGTTTCTGATATTTTTCATATCTCCTTACATCTCTACTCTATTTAATTTTCTTTCTACACAAATAATTAGAATTATAGAGTTCTATTTATAGGTAAACTCTAAAATTCTAACCCCATATAATTACAAACCTTACATTTATTAGATTTTTTATGAATTCATGACTACAACTCATCCCAAATACATGTAAATAAAATTCTAATTATACGGATCTACAGAATACAAGACATACACACAATATATTTTTGGAAATGAGGTTATGTGATTTTGAAAATGAGAGAGGCCTGAATGTTTGGCAGAACAAAGAGTAAGAAGTGAGGGTTTTTTTTTGACCGTTGGACAGAATTAGTTTGGACGAAAAGCTAAATTTAACCATTGATTGAAAATGTCTAGGACATTTTTCACTTCTATTTTATTATATAGATATAGATTATCAAAGTTGTACCCAGATATATTTATTGAAAGACTGGACGGTCCAATCTAGATTTACAACAGGAGGAGATGTTTAGAGAATCAAACTTCTAGGTCCAAATTGGCGGCTTTTCTGCCCTATGCTCCTACAAACGTGAAGTCGATCCCGCCACCGCCACTACTGCCACCTCTGGCTCACCGCCACCACCACTCCCACTCTAAAAAGATCGAACTAACTGTGAAGGTTTAGATTTTTGCTGTGATTCTTTGAATCTTCTCTCTCTAAAGGTTAGAATTCCCTAAATTTCTCTTAATATCTGAATGATGGAACCATGTTTCTCTTAGTTTTTTGGTATGAAATTTGAAAATCATGGCAAATGGTTATGCCTAAAATCACTACCCATATTCCGTAGTTCCATTTTAGGGCTTCCCGTTTTCCCCTATAATAACAGTTCTTTTATCTTGACACAAAAAAAGAAAAAGAAAAAGTAAAGAATTCCATCCAGCTGAGCTTCAGCCATTTTAGAGCACCCATTTAGGATACGCAACAAAATTAATTAACCGCTTTGTACTAGGTTTGACACTGCATCATAATTAATTAACTGTTCTGTACTAAGTCTGACACTGCTTTATAATCAGTGTTGTCAATTTGAAATACCTATCGTAATTTTATTGTTATGTATCGCGTATCATAAGATACGTTAATAGTATTATATGTAAGTTAATAAAATAATTATTCTAATTTAAAATTTCAAACATAAATTCTTCTAATACAAATTTATTACATATATATGCCCAAAACAAAATTCAAACTTTAAAATACTAAATTTTAATTCTTCAACCATATCCATATATGATGTGCCAACGAAAATATTAAGTTATTACAATTTCTCAGACCCAAACAGAGAATAGTGAGAGCACACAAGAGAAGACTGAAGAGAAGAGAAAGAGCTTCGGAACCAAACGCTTTGTCCTCTTTGTCTTCGTATTCGATGCTTCTCTTCTTCGGTTCTTCCTTTTCGCGTCAACGTTGTCTAGGGCTGCGGCTTCTACGAAACAGAGTCTTTGTCTAAGGTTAATCTCTTCTCCACATCTCTTGTCGACGTTGTCTCTTCAAAACAAAACCCTAGGTGAGACAGAAAACAAGATGAAACAAGAAGTCGAAGGATCGAAGGAGCTCAAAATTATTAAAAGGTTCATTTTTTTTTCCATAATCAGAAATCACGCGATTCTCTCTGTATCGTGATTTTGCAATACGCCATGCGATACGAACACGTAACTTATGATTTATACTCGATTGCGATATGGCTTGCGATATATATATTTTTCTACAAGATATGATACCTATCGTATCATATTCTACGATTTCAACGACATTGTTTGTAATTAATTAACCAACTCAATATAAAATCCTGGCTTGCATCATGAAAAATCAGCTTTACGTCAATATTTGATATATGTTATAGGAGATGAACAGCTCATTTATCTTAATTTGTTGTTATAAATTAATTTATTATTGACACTAAAAAGGTTTATCAAATCCTAATTTATGCAAGTGTCTAATAAAATCATTCTCGTATTTCACTGTCATAATTTCTAAATAACATCAAATTATTGTAGAATCGCCAAATAATAAAGATCCTAAAGTAATTAATGTTTAGTTTTTTCACAACTAAATTGTATTGTATATTGTAAAATTTAAAATTGTGTTAAGCCATCATGTAATGCTTTAAAACTAGTATACATCCAAAGCTAATTGAGAAATAATGTTGTCTTGAACTAAGAGACTTTTGGCCTAGTGGTACAGTGGTATAGGTCTTACTTTTCTAAGTGGGAGGTAAAAGGTTCTAACCTATATTAATTATGAATTGATACATATCTAATATTTATCGATATGGGTTGATACATGCTGATATTGTTCAATATGTCTGGTATAAGTTAGTATTTTGATCGGTACAAAGTTAAGCATTTAATATACCGATATTAATCCAAATCGGTATGGTACAATATCGATAACTATAATTATCAGTACAATTGATCAAACTTATCAGTATCTGTGGTCATTTTTACTACTAACTATGATTCATTAAAATAAATGTAAATATTATACTAGTACATTGGATAAAATTTATCACTCTCTGGTGGTGATTTTTATTATTTGTTACATTGATTCTTACCATTAAAACGAAAGGTAAATTTTTATGAAAAGTCATCAAAGTAACTTACCAAAATAACTGACCAAACTTACCACTCTTTGTAAGCATTTTTGTCACTTGTGGTTATATTTAACATTAAAATAAATATAAAGCATTATATGTACTAGTACAATAGATAAAAACTTATCACTCTTTGTAGTCATTTTTACTACTCGCTACATTGATTCTTAACATTAAAACAAAAGATAAATTTTATGAGAAGTCATCAAAGTGACATTTACCAGCACAACTGACCCAACTTAACATTTACTATGATCATTTTTAAAACTAGCTATGATCATACTTACTATTAAAAAAATATTTATTTCCTTAAACTCATCTCTTCAAATCGGTGCCAATAAACAAGTAAATTATATTATTAATTTGTTATATTAAAACATCCATTATTAATCACAAGTTGAAGAAGGTCACCAAATGAGAAATTATATCTCTAACTTCTTTCAATATGCATATATCTTTGTCTTGAGTTGTTCTTTAATATTTTATGGGTCTTCTACAATAAACCCATAAAAAAATGTGTGGTAACTAAAATGAGATTGCACACATTCAAATAGTGGTAAACATAGATACTCTAATAGTAAAAATGGCTAGGTTGTGGTAAGTATACATGGATTCAATAGTAAAAATATTTCATTAGTAAACTTTTAGAATCTGTGATCTAGGATTATATTCAATGGCAAAAACTTTCAAGATATGGCAACTTGTGATTGAATAGGAAAAAACGTTTATAGTATAAATATCCAAGTCATAGTGAGAACTACCATTTCATTGTAGTAATTATGGAGATTTACGATCTAAAAAACCGTATAAGAGTTTTATTAGTAAAATTTTAAAAAATTGGTATATGTGATCATATTCAATGGTAAAAATGTATGTTTTGCGGTAATTATACATAGATTCAATAGTAAAAACTGGTACATGTAATCATTGCAATAGTAAAAAGGTTCACAGTGTGACACTTTTTACAATTAATTATGACTCTACTAATTAACCATTGTTAAGCATGCATCTAAGCAGGGACGGAACTGTTAAGAGATAGTAGGGCCCACTAATTAGCACATAACTTTAGATACTCTCTAGGCTGTAGCTTTTTTTGTTGATTCTAAATTAACATAATATTAATTGAAAAAATATGAGCTGAGTCTTTAGAACATTCTCAACATTACTAGTCATTTTGGTTAATTAAAAGTAAAAAAATTATTATTTCTATTTTGCCTAAACACTTTAGAGAGTATGTTAGAGACTCAAATATAATATTAGTTAACTCAAATTACTGACAAGCTCTTTTTAGAGAGCATGTTGGAGTTGCTCTTATAAGCTTTTACATCATTGTGAGATGGCTTATGCATTAAATACATCACATTATGACATTTTATTTTTTTTACTAGACATTCTATTAGAAAATATTAATCTCACATATTCAATCTGGCCAACTAACTCTATGGTGCATAGATGGTTGTAAGTATTAGAAAACTAATAATTTATCAACTTATTTATCGAGTGGTTGTAACTATTTTTTATTGGAACGACGAATTGTACGTTTTCAGTTATTGACATTATCAAAAACAAGTTTTTTTTAACAAAATGAAGAATGATTTTTTCTTTAACATATTCTTTGCTAATGATTTCTTAACTTATTCTTTGCTTTTACATATCAAAAGGGCAAGTGCTTAAATATTTGATATATAACCCATTATATATAAGAATTTCTGGATTTGAAAGAGCATTGAGTTCTATTTTGATAAGTATCAGTTTCAAGTGTATGAAAATCATTTTATGTTATCACGTTTATTTTGTTTATATATTTTTATAATAAATATATATCAATTTTATTAATTATTTATTATTCTAGTTTAAATTTTAGTTTTTTTTTTCTCCATAATTATTCTCTAGTTGGAATACGATAGTTAATATCAATAGGGAAAAAATATACTTGGCTCACGTGGATATAAATTTCTAGTTCCGTCCCTGCATCTAATTACGGTACATACACAACTTTATTATGTTGAGCTTTTAAACTAAAATGAGTCAAATTCATATGTCACCCAAATTTATTGTACATGTTAAGCTTTTAAACTAAAAATGAGTCCAAATGCTTTTAAACTAGTCAAATTAACCTATCAAATTGTATTTTTTTTATATTGTTATCTACCTAAACTTTAAATTTTTTATTGAACTGAATTTGGTGATGGTTGTGCTTATTTCAAGGTCTTAGGCAGGAGTAGCATAGTGTATGCAACCATTCAGGCTTTGAAGCAAATCCAACACCTCTATTCATGCCTTTTTATTTTCTGAAGCAATTTTTTTGTCATTAAATTAGTTACAGCTTCAATTAGTAAACTCCCACATCCCTTTGTAATATTAGGCTATGTTCATTTCAAGGACTCAAAGTTAGGATTTAATTGACAATTCTCAGTAAGAATTATATATCCCATGTCTAGACATAAAAAGGAGAGTCCGATACACACTCCGAAACGAATTGACAATCTACGAATTGACAATCTCACAAAAAATGAATAATTCAATTCCATTGAGGGGTTGCGACATATAATCCAAAAATTGGAGGAAAAAACTCTAAAACCATGAAATGATCATTATACCATTGAATATAAATATTTTCAACCACTAATTTAATTTTTTAAAAATATTATTTGATTTTTAATTTAGACAATAATTTTTCTACCTTTTGTAATGGACCAAAAAACCAAATAATGAGTCTTTATAAAGAAACTTAGATGTGCTCGCCAGTCCTAGATTTTTTTAAAAAAAATATCTCACTATAGTTCTTAGAATTATTTTTTCTTTGATGTTTAATTACTTGGATTCTTAATCTTTGTTTGGTTTAGTTTTTATAGTAGCTTTTTTCGTGGCTTTTTTTCGTTTTTTATGAAATTTTTTATTTTTGGGGCTAATCTTTTTTACTTTCTTGATCATCATGATAAAACAAATTTAGAAATATATTGTTGGAAGCAATACTGCCAAGATCATTATTTTTGTAAAACGATTTTCGGTAAAAAATTAACTAGAAAGGGAAACGCCGAAACGGGCTCCAGATAAAAATTTTAACGTCGAACGATAAAAAATAAATCCGTGCAACCAAAGTTAATTTAGAAAAATACCTCTTGTAGATCTAATCTTCAACTGCGACTTGATTCCGAGTTGAAGCTCTAGTCAGATCTTCTACTGTATTCTCTTATGCAATTCTCGAACATAGTGTGTGTTACGATCCTCCAAGAACTTATACCGGCAAAATTTTGATATATTTTTGAAGTCTTGAAAAACAAAAATAATATATTAAGAATAATATTAAAATCAATCTTTACTGGTTCAGCCTACCCGCATATATATAAGGCTACATCAGGGACTTGGAGAGTAATTATGAGTAAGACTTCTAGTGAAACACAGTTACCTACGAGCGGTTTTTGCAATTATGGAAAGACGCAGCGGTTTCTACAATTTTTATAAAACACTGAATTACAGTTCATACCACTAAAAAATTATAATTGCACTCTGACCCACATTCTCAAGATCTTATTGCATTGAGCTCCTGTTATTAAATGCTTACTATTTCTCCCC
>JAULJZ010121373.1:0-11200 GCA_032270985.1 Heliamphora pulchella
CCCCGTGGTTTGGTTTGCGGTTTTACCCTGTGGTTTGGTTTATTATTTTACCCCATAGTATACGGTTTTATCTCAGGAATGTATGTTTATGTGCGGATCTTTACCTCAGTGTTAGGACTGTGGTTGTGGCATGTGAGGGCCGGTTGTTAGATCTGTGATTGCGGCATGTGAGGGCCGGTTATATGTATCATAGATTACATGTATTGTATTATGGGACGGATAGACCAATTTTCAAATTGTTTTAAGAGTCGTGTGAATCGTGATCTAAAAATCATTTTTTCAACTATTTTCAAGGCTCCTGCAAGTGAGTTAAAAACATGGTTGTATCCTCACTTTTCCTTACATGTGAAAATTGTTTTTAAGGCTTGAAAGAAAGTCTAAACCTGCCTTTCGATTTCCTAGCATGTTTTATTTATGCTGCATGCTTGTTTAGTTTCTGCTGAGCCTTGGCTAACGACGTGGGATTTTCTTTTCTTCAGGTACCGGTCACGTTGGTTGATCTGGAAGTCCTAGAGAGGTGAAAAAGTTATAGTCTTTCTTTTTGTTTATATCTGTATCATGTATGCTTAATACATGTTTCTCGGCGTTGGAGCCTTGTATTGTATGTCGTTTGTTTTTTATATACAATGCGTGTATGGTTTACTTTGATGGTGTATTCTTGGGTTGGGTGTATGTTTGGTTGTTTATGAGTATTTCACGTAGCCCGGAGTTTGGGGCGTGGCAGCTTGGTATCAAAGAGAGGGGTTCGAACACTTAAGAGCTATGGGAAGAAGTTGCATCACCGTGTGAGGTTGATTGCGTGTGCTTGACTGCATGTGTTTAGATGTTTTAATAACATGAACGTGATAGTATGCGGGTCATACGTGAATGATGTATATATAAGAGCATGGGGGTTGAATCTTATAATTGATAGTCTTGCCTTTGGGCGTTTAATTTAACAAACTTGAGAGCCAAGTTAGAAACGCATTTAACTGACGTAATTTCTAGCAAGGAGTCTGAGTAGGTTATTTAGATTGACGCGTCATTCTGGTTGGTTCTCTTCAATATATGGGGTTTTATTTAGCATGAATTTAGGTGCTTATGTGTTAGCATGCTTTTGTCTCTTTTTATAAAACACTTAAAAAGATCTTCATACATG
This sequence comes from Heliamphora pulchella, assembly GCA_032270985.1. Lineage (NCBI taxonomy): Eukaryota > Viridiplantae > Streptophyta > Magnoliopsida > Ericales > Sarraceniaceae > Heliamphora > Heliamphora pulchella. The sequence goes on from JAULJZ010121373.1 coordinate 1,139, forward strand.
AGTGCCTATTTTACTCAAAATTAAGAACAATAAATTTTTTATGAAGCTTAAGAAATTACTCTAAAAATTTAGTGTATAAATTCCCATGGTCACTTGAATATTATAATAGGGATTTTGGGGACTGGACCAGTCTAATTTGGCCCTTTTTGGGTCTAAAATGGACCCGATTTGATAATTTGAACCATTTATTTTATTGCAATCAATGTGTAGAACAATTTATACAAAAAATCAAATTAATTGGATATTATTATCTCATCAAATAAAATTTATGTTAAAAAAATTAACTATAAAATCTAGGTACCGTTCATTCATTTAACAAAAATATCATATTTTCATACACTTAATGATATCCGATCAATTTAATTTTTTATACAGTTGATGTGCACACTAAAAACAATAAAATAAACAACTCTAATTATCAAAATAGGTCCATTTTGGGCCCAAAATAAATAAAACTGGACAAGTCCAATATTGTATTGGACTCGAGGCTAGCTGTTTCCTTATATTTTCTACATTAGGAGCAAAGTTTGTAATTCTTGGTTGTAATAGCAGATTCTCGAAATAATAACAAAATATGATATTGCCAAAAAAGTAAAGCTGATAGTGAATTTCGTCGGTGCTGTGAAATTTCACTAAATAAAGTAGTTTTCTTCAATTGCAAAGTAAATTCTCAATTTTGTAACTATTTTTTTGTTCCCGATTTTTGTAAATTTTTAAAATTTGAAAACAACCGTAAACTTTTACTTTCACTATTTGAAAGCCTACATGACAAAATTTATTGTCAATTTAATTTTTTTAATGAACATGAATGTCAAAAGTTATAAATAATAATATTCTAAAATTTGAAAATTAGAAATTGAAACATACTGGCATTTTTTTATTATAAATAAACTGACTTGGTTATTTCGTGCATGTAGCAGTGCCTTATGACCTCCCCCTCTTTCCCTTTAGCCTAAGTTCATTTATCAGGAAAAGAAAAGAAAAAGAATAAAATAATTATTTTATTTTTCTGCATGTATATCCAATTTATGCAGGAAAATATGAATATTGAAAAAATACTTTTCTTACAGAAAATATTTTCTATAAAACAAATCCTGTAAAAAGTATATAAAATTATGCAAACAAACAGGTAACGACAACTAATTCCATTATTAAGTAATCTGAGAGTACCATGTAAGCGATGCTACGTGATATTCTCAGCAAATAAATGATCATAATTTACACAATATAGATCACTCTTTGTCTTCTAGTCACCCAACAAAGGTGAATCATCATGTTCCTATCTAAAAATTTATCGCTACTATATCAAATAAGAGTACTATGTAAACTTGTCGTATAATGCTTCGAAAACACCAAATAATTACTTTTTCCTAACAACTAAACAAATCCTTTGTAGTTTGCTTATCCATCTCCCTCGTACTCTCATTTCTGCAATTTAATTCGGTCATTACTTTCGGTGCCGATAGACATGTAGTCCCATGAGATGGAAATAGTGGTGCATTGAGAAACAGCAATGGAAGAAATTGTAATTTTACTTTGTAATCTAACTGTCAGCTTTGCATTTGTCATAAAATTAAAAAAAATAAAATCTATTTCGACAACAAAAATTTAATTTTTCACATTTTAAAATAAAATGCCCAAATTCAACTGATTAAGATGTAAAAGATATTTTCAGTAACTCTAGACGATTCATTTTAAATTGTGAATAATTTTATCAAAAACTTATATAGGTGTATATCATTCAGACAAATTCAACTTCCATTAAGGGCATTACTTTTGGCTTTGTACGTATGTCATTTTCTTTTGTTTGGCAAATCTAAAATCCAAACGTAATGAACATTTGATTTAAAGAGGGAATGAGTACACAGCTGTTTCTTGTGCTGAAGTGAAGTAGATACAGTTTCTTCTAAAAGGACGCCTAGGCTGGTTTCTATAATCTTTGATGTTAATTATGACATTTTGAGGATCAAAACAGTGGGTTGCTTTTCAAATTTGAAGATATTAATAACTTCCAATCTGAATATCTGAAACAACGAATCCTAGAGGGATAAGTGTATTAACAACAGGATACCGGTTACATTTTCCAAATTGCAAGCGAATTGCAAAGGAAAATGACAATTTCGACAATTTGAAAGATAGTTTCAACACAAAATTAATTTCTTTAGTTCCCCCATAGCATGTTGCCACGTTATGTCCCCTAACAAATCTCTCAAAACATTAGCCTAAAAGCTTAGCACTGGCAGTGAAGGAAAACACAATCTAATAATTCTCATCAAGACTGGTAGTGGTGGGTTCTTTTCCTTTTACTTTCTTTCTTCTTCTTTTGATTTTTTCTTTTTTTCATGAAAGCAGCCAAAAGGATAACGAACTTCGTGGAATGAACACGCAAAATTCATGAGAATATGGTAATAATAGATAAATATAAGGTTCTTAGAGAAACAAATTCCTAAAACCAAAAGGGCACATTCTCCTGAAAAGACAACCATATCATCTACACGGGATCATACCGAAAATATAGCAGCCACTGCATCATCAGTTTCTGATATTCACCTAGCAGCAGAAGCTAAATGTATTATATAATAGCAGAATCACATTCCAACCTAAAGAATCACTTGAACGAACGAACAAACAGCTTCAAACTATGAGAGAGAGAGAGAGAGAGAGCACTCGTTAACCTCCTACAGATTGGGGGAAAGAATGGTCAGCCCTATTTGATAGTTGAAGACCCACAATTTACAGAAGGCTCTAAAATATACATTATTGTAGACTAGCCAACCAAAATAAGTATTGGGTAAACCTCCCCACCTGATGAATGGCACCACTAGTTGTTAGCCCCGTCGAGCTGAGCAGAGCTGAGCAGAGCCGAGCCGACAACGAGAATTTACAATATCATTCCCTCACTTCAACTTTTCCTCCTTTTCTGCAGCAGCTCCAGAAGAGCCTTCTGTTCCACCGGGCTTATCCACCTCGGCAGAGGAACTAGTGCCAAATGTTGAATTCTCATCTCCCGATTCTGATGGCTGGCTAGGTTTCAAACTGGAATTCTCTGTTGATTCTGGTGATCCTCCGGGACCATTTTTGCTATGATCATCTACTGATGCACCGGCTGACAATGAAGAAGGATTGGCAGCATTTGGGTTGAGATTATCAACCCCATCTTCTGATTCCAATTGCAGCTCACCATTTGGTATAACTGAAGGTCTATCAGTATCAGACGGCTCAACTGAATCTGTAGTCTCCCTCCATTCAACCCATTCCGGGGGCTTATCACTGTCTTTGGATCTAGTTTCAGTCAATTCATTGGACAAATTACCTAATGTCGGTTCTGAATTCAGCTTTGAAACAGGTCCTTGAGAGGTTGCGGTGTCATCTAAATCCTCATCTTTGTCAACAATGACCTCATCGTCACCAAGACTGTTGACAACGCTAGTGCCCTCAATATTAGGTGATGGAGAAGCAATGGAGTCAGCTGACCGCTCGTTTACAATTCTGTCATCCTCAAAGGCAAACCAGTTGGAATTCGTGAAAAGAGAGCCACTGAGAAAGAACACAACAAAAACACGAAAACAAAAGCATTAATCCAGCGAAAAATACTATCAGCAAGCAGACTCTTGAGTCCCCTCTCCCTCAACAGTGAAAAAAAAAAAAAACCAAAGACAGTAAAAAACACCGAGCTTTCATCCCGTGTAGGGGTCATCACCTCACAGACTAAAATGAAGAGACAGTATTAGAAGATTATTCTGGTCATTGAACCAAACCTATTGCTTTTGCCACAGAACGCCCAAGATAACTTTTGGGCATGGGCTGACAATCAATTTTTTTTGGAGGGACACCGGAATTTTAACCCGGGTCATGAGTGGCTCTTCGCACTTGAGCCACTCCTACACTCGCATGGTCTGACAATCATGGCAATTCGATGAAGATTTCCAAAATTACTTCAAATAATTATTGTAATCCAAACCAAAACTCGATCAAAACTTCGCCAATTCTACCATGTAGGACATATGAGTAATATGAATGGTTAGCCATTAGCTTGCATTCAGGCATGCTGCAAACACAGAACAAAGGAGAATGGTCCCCTCCAGTAAAGCTCCATTGCATCACAACAAAATTCTCTTGATAAAATAAAGAGAGAAAAATCAGAGTTTCCACCCACCTTTCCCGGTCATCTCCCAGACGAAGAGAAGACAAGACAACTTCAGCAGATTCATCATCAAAATAGACATCCTGCCAAAGATTTACTGTAAGAAACTCTCTACAATTATAAAAATAAATAAATAAATAAATGTTTTATCAAAGCAACAGCTTAGAAAATCACCAGCTTGTTTGGAACGTGGTCTGGAGGAGGCCAGATTCGACTATGGAACATAAGGGTCCCACAGATTCAAAGTTTGTCTTTTCTTATAATAATCTCGCATTTGTTTTGCGGAATTGGGAATAATAATCTAATGAATACCGGATTCGTAATACTTCATTCATAATATTACTGTAACTACTACCCCATGGTATTATTAGTACTATTTTTCGCATTAATTTCCCTAATCCCTCCTTATCTAACGGTTATAAATAACTTTTATCATATTTTTATCTCACTCTAACCAACAAACATGAACAAAAATTTCACAATATACATAATCTTATTCATAATTCTCACAGTATACCCAATCTTATTCATAATTCCCTGATATTAGAAAAAATAAACAAACAAACATGTGTGACCCATAGTATTAGTAATCTTATTCATAACTCCCTGAGAAATATATAAAAAAATAAAAGAAAAGAAAAACGAACAAACAAACAATGAGACCCACAAATATTGCTCATCCCTCCTGTCATATTCCATTTCATCCGGATTATCAAACCCAGGTGAGTTGAAGCCACGCAAAAGCAGCAAGTTAACAAATATCTTGAAAAACATAACTCTTGTGTCATAACTCGGATATATTTTTTTAAGTCCCTATATCACACAACCAAGGTAAGGATCATTAATCAGTTAGACCAACACACCATGGATTCCTTTATAGAAGAATTGTATAAGAGAATTAGTTAAATTTAAGGGGAGGGATTTAAACTCTTCATATTAGTCTAAATTTTCAAACTGAAATTGAAATATGTATTGAAAGCACTAGGAACCATTTTTCTGAGAACTACTTTATTTCTTTTAAGCTCGATACTCCAACCTCCCTCCCTTTTCTCTCCTCCAACATTGCTCATATGTCTTCCAAGTGCCCCCCACCAGATTTTCCCTGGGGAGACAAGGACTCCTTTATATTATTAAAGTGATTTTGCATGACTGTAGGCTCCAATTCTTAAGTTACCTAATGCGATTTAGATTAGAATTTCTTTATGTAATTTAAGAAATTGCATTTCTGAATCAGCTATACAAGTTATTAGAAATGAATTACATAGGAAGACATTGACTTTGAGCACACTTTAGCATCCCACACAAGATATTGACTAAGAATTTGACGTTTGCGAGATTTTAAGAGGTGGGTATAAAAACTGGCATGTGGAAGGTGGTAACAGATGCAAAGGTACTTGGAGATGAAGCATCTGGTTAGTATTCAATTGGAATGTCGAAACAGAAAAGGCAGAACAAAGAGGTCTAGAATTTAGTAAGAGGGACATAAGGTTAGGGGGAAGTCTGGGGTTATAGTTGTATCTGTTTCATCTGAAAGTAATTTTGGTACGGTATGCAAGACCTCTTCATCATAAACAACCAGCCAAAAAAGGTCAAAAGCTTCTGTGAACGAAATGGATTTAGGAATTCACAAGGAGATTCTTTAACCATGTCAAACAGATAATCTTTTACTCTCTTTATTAGCATATAATAAGGTTTTTAAACTCTATTAGATTATGTAGACACTACCTTCCAGTAACCGCCAGACAGCACGATCATGGACCAAACACCGCCAATGAAACCACACTGCGTTGCAGTAACTGCCAGACGGCACGATCGTGGACCAAACACCGCCGATGAAACCACACTGCGCGAACGCCATTCTGTTGGATCGCTAACCACCCGCAGTGCCACACGCGGCAACTATGAATTCTCTAGAAACCGGATTTGAGAATAAGATCGGTGGTCAACTGGGACCACTAGGAGGGTATGCAGTTCGGAGGTAAAATCAAGAATCGTCAAGGTCGCTCAGTGGTATCATCTCCAAATGGGAGATTATATATTGATTGTTGCTAAGGAAAATGAAATGTTGACCACGACAAACACCTCCAGGGCTCGTATCATGGGGCGATAGAGACTTATCGAACTTAATACTGGCCTTTGTTTTCGGACGCATGCATAAAAGCATGATTCGTTTCACAAATCTCACTGCATTGACCATAGTGAACTCCTCGTTGTACCCAAATAGAGGTCTAATCTAAAGCGCTCAGTGGTATAGTCTTTGAGATACTGAACCTTATATAGGCTGATAGCCTCTCTTCGGCTCTCCTTGATCCTCAAAGATATGCCAGATTGTTTCCCTCTGCAAACACCACATCAAGAATGTAGGCACCACCATCGAAGCCTTCCATATTATCTCGGTTCAACTCGACACGACTAACACAGCATTATTGGAGCAAAAAAGTCAACACTACCAAAACGCTTGAAAAAAGAATGATGATAAACTCCATAAATCACTAATTACATCACAATTAGCAGATGGCTCACTGATTCCTCTATGTTCTTACATGTGACGCCATTATGATTTCTGCAACTAGGGCCAAATATTGCAATCTACTTCCAAAAAAAAAAAAAAGACACCTTAGAGGACCTCAAGCTTGCAAAGAGGACCTCTGATTTGCAAATGGGTTTCCAAGTAAAAGCCATTTTAGTACCACTCACCAATAATAGAGTTGGTTTTTCGATAGGAAAAACAATTTTAGGGATGCTACCGAGAACCGAGTACCCATTTATATCAGCAAAAACCTCACTAGGGTTTCCCAAGACCCCGATAATGTATACAACTCAAAACTGACATATCAGCTAAATCCATAACTCTAGGTTAGGCCTAGCCCCCTAGGACAACGACTATGCATAATGGGAACAAAGCAACTCTTCCAATGTGTACATAGCTTCCTCATATCCACAAAAAATGTTATCGTATTGTGTTATGAAGACAGAGACAAGATTAATTCCATAATATCTTATTGTCCTCGTATAATCCAAATGAAGAAATAAGGGGATCAAGAACCATACTTACCTTCTCGATTTTCCTGCCTCGGACTCCCCACCATGCATACAAGAAATCTGCTACCCCTTTAGGGAAAACCCATGAATCCCCACCAAAAATAGAATGATACAAATTTATCAGCAATCTTCCACCTCTACCCTTCAATTCATCCCACCTTTATCCCTCAAAACATTTTTACTCCATAAGCATCTTAAGATTGTTTCAGGCCTCAAGGAAAACGTGGGTAAAAGTAATCTTGTGGGTATTAATGTGGGGGTAGAAAGATTAGAAAGGTTAACGAATATTATTGGGTGTCACATTGCCTCTTAGGTATTTGGATCTTTCTTTGGGTGACAACTCTTGGAAAACTCTAGGAAGGAAACTTTCAAGGGTCCAATATTAGGAAAAAAAAATGGTAGGAAAAAATTGGAAGGAGATTAGAGTGGAAAAAAAGGTTTGTTCTCAAATAGGGGAAGGTATAGTTTAGTGCAATCAGTGTGAAAATTCAAAAATAAAGGGGATCTTGAGATAAGAAATATCATAGTTAGAACGTTTCTCTCCTTGGTGAATGGTTATAGTGATTTCCTAGTGAGAGGAGTTCAATTTGACACTCGGTTATTAAAAGTAAATGTGGGGTTCGAGCGAATAGTTGGGATTCTTGTGTGGTCAATGGTGGGAATTGCCATTCTCCTTGGAAAACAATTTCTAACATACTTACTTCATTTTTGAGGTTTGTATCCATGAAGGTGAGTAACATCGAGCGTGTTCGATTTTGGGAGGATGCTTGCGTGGAAAATTCTTGATTCAATGTTTTGTTCCCTCATTTATACCGGTTGGTTCATTCTCGGGATGTGTGCTTGCTTGCTAGTCATACTGATTGCCTCTTGAGATATGATGAAAGTGAAATAAGAATTTGGTCTCTCTACTCCACAGCCGTTTGTTCTTGTAAATCCACCTTCAATACTATCATTAATAACATGGGAGTTGTTCCTTTTCTTTATCACAAGAAAATTTAAAAGTGGTAAAGCCTCAAATAGTTAAAATATTCATATGGTCTTTGGCTCATAGAAGTCTTTCGACTAATAAGTTGGAAAAGTGCATACCAAATAACTTTCTTTTCCCCCCAGTGGTGTGTTATGTGTAGAATGGAAAATTAAACCTTGGACCACTTATTTTTGCACTGTTTGTTGGCCTTTTCTTTATGGAGTAAGTTATTTCACATGGTAGAATGTTGGTGGTGGCTTCAATAAATTGGCTACAAATGGTTTTGATTGATTTTAGGGGTTTTGGATCAAACAAAAATGCGAGAGTTTTATGGAATTGTATTATTTTTACAATTTTTTGGGTTATTTGGTTAGAAAGTAATGCTAGAATTTCAAAGACAAGGTTGCAAACATCAATTCTATATAGGATAGAGTGTGTTATTTATTTTGTTTTGGGGCATCAGTTACCTATCCTTTTAAGGCATTTCGTTGTTCATGATATCTAGAGATTGGAAAGCGGTGCGTCACTTGATGTATTTATCTTTTTGTTTCTTTGTGGGATTTTTGTGGACTTTTCGTCCCTTTGTCCCCTTCCCTTTTTAAACATATAGTATTAAACTTAATAAAGGCGTTAACCCTAATAGGGCACACACTAGTTTATTTATACCTAAACGAAGATATACAATAAGATATGGTGTGCCCAACCACACCGGATAACAATAATAAAGCTAATACCCCCTCAAGCTGGAGCATATATATCCAGCATGCCCAGCTTGTCACATATGTATCGAACCCGAGAACTCGAAACAGATTTAGTAAAAATATCTGCCAATTGCTCTCTAGTACAAACGAAACCAAACATGATCACACCATGTTGATACTCTCGCCGAATGAAATGACAGTCCACCTCAATATGTTTCGTGCACTCGTGAAATATTGAATTTGTAGCAATATGCACTGCAGATTTATTATCACACCAAAACTTGGTTGGGCCATGACAAACATCACTCAACTCACTAAGTAATTGACAGAGCCATAAAATCTCAGATGTCGCCAGAGCCATAACCCGATATTCAGCTTCTGCACTCGACCGAAAAATTACGTCCTATTTCTTACTCTTCCAAGATATAAGATTGCCACTAAAAAATATAGAAAATCCAGAAGTGAACCTCCGATCAATGGGGCATCCTGCCTAGTCAGCATCAGAATACCCTTCCATCATAAAGTGGCCATGATCACTGAAATGTAGCCCCTTACTAGGGTTACTATGGAGATATCGTAAAATTCGAACCACGGCATTCTAATGTGGGACCTGAGGCGCAGCCATGAACTATCTTACCACACTTACAGGAAATGCGATGTCTCGTCTTGTCATTGTTGCCAGATAGTTCAACTTCCCAACCATTCTTCTATATCGGTCAGGATGAGGAAAAGTATCATCCTCATCAGGGAGGAGTTTGACACTCGGGTTCATAGGTGACTCGACCCTCTTTGCTCGCAGAAGCCCCGCATCAGCTAGAATATCCAACACGTGTTTCTGCTAGAAAACAAAGATACCCTTCTTACCACATGCCATCTCAATTCCGAGAAAGTATTTCAATTTTTCAAAATCTTTAGTTTGAAACTGAAATTTCAAAAATTGCTTCAACTCAAAAATGCCCACCATATCATCCCCTGTAATAACAATATCATCAACATATACAACCAGCAGAGGAACGCCGATAGAACACAGTGTGGTCTTTTTCGGATTATAGAATACCAAATTGGCACATAACCATACTAAAGCGACCAAACAATGCCTGTAGAGACTGCTTCAATTCATAAAGAGAGCAATGAAGACAACATACCAGCTGCGTCCGGGGGGGGGGGGGGGGGGGGGGGGGGGGGGGGGGGGGGGGGGGGGGGGGGGG
>JAULJZ010121384.1:0-11200 GCA_032270985.1 Heliamphora pulchella
GAATTAATATAACTAAATATACAAAATATAAGAAATGAAAAAGAAAAATTAGAGATAAATATAATATTTTAATATTTTGAACTTATTATATTTATAAAATATTATATATATATATATATATATATTAATATTTAAAATATATATATTTTATATAATCGGGAGCGGGGCGAAAAAAAGCGGGGCGGGGAGAACAAATACCGTCCCCATCCCGTTTGTTATCGGGGACGGAGAAAACCCTACAAATCGGGGCGGGGGCGGGACGGGGCGGAGAAAATTGAAGTTCCTAATTGACAATTAGGAATTCAGTGTTTACCGTTGCATGTCCTGCATTCACTGGTACAGTTATCATTCCTACTGATCACACTGGGTCTGTGCCAATACCGATCAGCAGAGTCATGCACTTCTTGAGTGTTGAGTCCTTTAACCCCAGTTTCTAGAATAAAGTGTAGTACATGATGTCAACTGAACTCCCTTGGTCTATCAATACTCGCATTACGTCGTAATTGGCAATGCGTAAAGTTAGTACCAAGGTATTATTGTGGGGTTGCTGTATTCCCATGAGATCATCATTTGAGAAGTTATTCCCTTGCATCTGGCTCTAGCTGGAGTTCTTCTCTGTTCTTCGATATTTGCCCTCATCCACTTCATTGTATGGGTTAGGGTCCTGGCTTGGTGCCAAACAACTGCTCGGGTAATTGGCTCGGTGGTGCCATAAATCATCTTTACCACCTTGAGAGGTACATCTCTTTGTTTGGGCCTTTGGTCTTATACCTGTGTTTTTTCTTCCTGAGCAGTTTTCTCAGTGTTAATAAACTCTAGAAGATATCCTGCTCGGACCAGGTCTTCCAAATGTTTTTTAAACCTTCGGCATTCCTCAGTCAAGTGGCCATGATCTCGATGGTAGTGACACTTCTGCTTCAGGTTTCATCTGCTAGGATCCCCAATCAACTTTAGTGGCCATTGAAAATAAAGCCTATCTTTAATTTGGTCCAAAAGTTTATGCAGAGATTCTTTGAACACTATTTGTAGGGCTCAGTAGGCTGTTGACTCATTTTTCTCTTAGGACTCCTTTTTGGACCTCTAGTCTTTTCGTCCTTTATCCTTGCTCTTAGGCTGTTTAACTTATGCAACACTATGTTCGGCTTAGCTTATATCTTCCTCAACCTTTGCATGTTGTTCGATTTTTACCATTAGCTCGAACATAGTGGATACGGTCTTTTTTGTGAGGGATTGTCTCAGACGGCTTTGTGGAGGTAACCCTCTTTTTAAGGACGCCACAACCAATTGTTCACTGCAATCTTCCATCTCGTTGTATGTTTTCCAGTAACGCCAAGCATATTTCCTAATTGTTTCGCCCTCATTCTTTCGTAGGGCTAGGAGCGTGCCAAAGCTCTTCGACTGTCTGCTGTTGATAATGAACCGAGTAGTAAAAGATTCAGCCAGTTGTTGCTAATTGACTATGGAACGGGGTGGCAACTTATGGAACTAACTATAGGCTATTTCTCCTAAATTGGATGGAAACATGCAACACAAGAGTGCATCATTTCCTCTCCAGAGTGCCATCGCTTGTCTGTATTACCAAATATGGCTCACTATATCAGTTTTTCCATCATACATCTCAAACTTTGGTGGAGAAAACTTACGTTGTGGATCTGTATTCTCGATGACCTTGGCTAATGGTGATACCAAGATCTGCTCAAGAGCCCTCCTTGCTATATCTTGGACAGTTTGGCCACCACCATGCTGCATTCTTGAATCCATCCTTTTTTTTTAATCACAACCTCAGGTCTTGGTTTGGGTCCAGTTCGACCCAAGGTATCCTTTGAGGACTTGGCCGAACTGACTCGGTTCTAATTGTATCAATTTGCCTCGAACTCCCGGGGCTCTCCTCGAGTACCTTGCGCCTTCGCCTCTAAGGATGACTCAGGCTATAGGACTCTGAGCTTTGTTCGATCTCCTCTAGTTCGGGATCTTCTCTTTGCCTTACACGTAGTTCCCTTCGAGTTTTCTACCTTTGGAACATTCGCCTGAGCTCATCAATTTTTCTATCACGTTGTTCCATTCTTTTCTCAAGATTGTTGATGATTCTGTCTCGCCTGGCCAACCTCTCTTCTATTCTTCCTCTTTCTCTTGAAGATTGAGGAGAATGACGTTCTTCTCTAGAACTGGTGGTAGAGTAACGTAACCGCTTCCCATTCTGTGAGGCGTCATCCATATGCCTTTGAACATTCGACGGGATCCTAGGGACCCTAGGTCGCTCTGGGATTATTGATATGGATCTTTGAGGGTCGCCTCCTTACCCTTCTACATGGCTTCCAATAAATTCAGTAGGAGTTTGGCTCATGGTTCTATTGGTTCGAGAGCGTCATTCCCACAGACAGCGCCAAATTGTGCGCGTTGTAAATTAGATGGCACAATCAGAACCAATTGGATTGGTTCAAAAACAGTGTTCCCGAATAGAGTCACGAACCGAACTTCTAGTTGTCAAACTCACTGGAGGCTGCTAGGGTAGTTGCCGAACTCCTGCAAGACAAGGAATACCGTTAGTGCTTTTCAGCCTGGTTTGACCAGGAAACACTTCGATGTTCAAGTTAGATTTCTCTCTAAGAGGCTTCTAATCAAGAACTAGATTGGAATTGCGTACTTGGGGGTGTGGACTGCTTGTCTTTATATAGAAGTTGAAACCAGGGAGGTTGGGTCCTCTTAGGACTCTGCCTCTTATCTTTTTAGAGATTTTGTCTTTTTAGAGATTTTATCTTATTGTTTTAGGATGCTATATTCTCCACTCCCGAACAATCCGTATTAGGAATGGAATCCCTTTAAATTATCTATTTCAGCTAGGGCCAACTTGGGTCTGAGTATTGTGGGCTGCCCTTTTCTGGGGTGGCCCGAACTCGTTATGGACCGAACAATTAATGGGTTGGCCTCTTGATGCAATCTTCAATCATGCTTACTTTGGACTGGGCTTCAAACCCGTACACTTGTCCGCCTTCATTAGTCTATAAATAAATACCTATAAACATAATATACGTACTAGAAGTGTGGCACACAAATGTGTGCTTAACCGTTTGCTACAAAACTTTTTTCGTTCAACCTATTTTTTGCAAAACCAAACACAATTCATTTAAAACAAATTCTAAATGTGCTAGTTATTTAAAGATGTGGCAGTTAAAGAGGTAATTTTGAAATTAAAAAATTTTGTGACATGGCTTCAACTCCTTGGATTTGCTTTATATATAATGTAAAAATACGAGGTATAACCCGTGCCTAAAGGCTACTACTTTTTAAAAAAAATTATTTAGTGACTTGTAATAACGACTGAAGTTATAAAAGATAAAAAATGTAAGATATAATAATAGTGGCAGATCAATAAATTGTTCAAATACTCAAATTAAATAATAACAAATCAATTAAAAAATATACAATTATCACATCATAATTAATAGTTATACTTGAATTAAATAATAACTCATAAAAAAGACAAAAGTTCCAATGAATTTTATCTCACTGTTAGATTGTTTAGAAGGAATAGGAGCCCTGAATCAATATATATATATAGTGTAATATATTATTTAAATAAGACAGAGTTAGATTTGGCTCCCCAAATGTAAGGAACTATTCATGAGAAATTTGAAGTAGAGAGTGGGATAGAGAGCTCATTGAAGGTGGCAAACATAGCCATCCTTCCTACATTGGCTGAGGAGTCAAATATAAGCAGGCCATTGGAAATGCTTTTATGCTGTTGGAATTGGATAGTACATGAATGATAAGTAATACTAAAACTATGAGTCTCATATATATTTTTTTTAATAGATATGAATTATGAATTTAATAGATATGAATTATGAAATGAATCAAGTGTACGGTGAGAAATTTAGTTCATATTTAATTAAGGTGGGATAAAAAATATAGTAAGAGTTATAAAGTTATTTTAAACCATTAAAAAAGACTAAAAAATCTAAAAACCAATAAGTAAAAAAGCAAAAGTCACGATTATAAATGAATTTAAAACTTATTTTAGTTTTAAGCAAGAAGGCATAAAATTCGACTTAAAATTGATTGTCAAACGAGACCTATATATATACACGCTAGTAGTTATCCGTGATTTGCACGAAAAACTTTTATTAAAGAAAAACTAAAATCAAATTTAGCCTTCGTTTGGCTACCAGTTTAAAGTCGAGTTTTTGGCTTTTGGTTTAGAGTCCAAAAAGCCTCGTTTTTCATTCTCCAGCTTTTAACTTATTTGTTGCTATTAGGTTTTTTGGGTTTTTTTTTATGACAACTTTTAATTTTACCCTTTTGGCTTTTTTGACCTTTTTTTAAAATTTTTTTTTGGCTTTTGACTTTTTTTATATACATAAGGGCATACTTTGAATTTCACATCCAGTTTATTTGACTTTTTGATTTGTTTAAAAGTCACTAGTTTCTCAACCAAACGAACTTTTTAATTTTTTGACTTAAAGTGACTTAAAATCAAAAAACTAACTTAAAGCCAGGTTGCCAAACAAGCACTTATAATTTCAAGTATATTTCATTTTATTTTTTTAACTTAATATTGTCATAATGGCTGAGAAGATAAATACATCTTACTCCTAGTTTTGTTCTAAATTTAAATTATTATAACTTTAAAATATGTACTAAACAAAAAAAACTATATTTAAATATGATAAATATAATTAAAAATAATACTAAAGTTAAGATTTTAGAATTGAAATATTTCAAATAGTAGTTTTTCATACTTGAAGTTTTCAAAACAAATTTGGCAAATAAAGTCAAATTTAAAACCACTTCCCTATGATGTGGTGTTTGGCCAATCTTTTAAGTGTTAGATTTCAGCTTTGTAGTACTAATTTTAATAATAAATTATTATCTTTTTAAATACTCATAACTTCTAATATAAAGTATAATTATTTTTTTCTATCTTAATTGCAAGTTAATATATGTGCTAAACACTTATAACTTATGCATAAATTATAATCTTTAATTTATTAATTTCAACAATGGTGAACTAATGGGAGTTTTGATGATCAATTCCTGCAAGAAGTTTTACTATTTGGGACCAAGGCTTGAACTGGAAAATAAAAGCAACCCAACCGAGAAAGTTTTTAGTGTTTGTTTGGCAACTAAAAAGTCTAAAAAATGAGGTTTTTTTGGCTTTTTGACTTTTTGGACTTTAAGCCAAAAAGTCAAAAAATTCAAAAAAATTGACTTTAAGCCAATTTTCCAAACGAGCACTTAGTAATCTACTTATATCAATTGGAAATGATACCCAAATAAACTTCTCAAGCAATGTTTGGAGTGGGGTTTCACCCATCAAGGAAGTTAATTCGATGCTTTTTAGCTTATTCTCTCTTAAAAGTAGCTATGTTGCATAAATGTTTTTAAGAGTGAAAGACATTTGTGATACCTTATTCCATACTAATAGAAAATAAAAATTAAGTTTAGTACGTAAAGAAATTTATAGGCATTTACTAACAACTTAACTTAAATATTTTTTTACCCGCGTTGTTTGACTTTTGTTTGAAATTATTAGACAAATGGTCCAATTGAGTCATTACAAATGATATTAGAGCCAATTACGGTCCAATGACATGTTTTTTTAGCATTGTGGATAAAAAAGTACAAGCTCCCGAGAGAGATAGAGGTCTCGAGATTTTATGTACTATGCATACTAATGGACTGCTTTATATCCGCTAATCGGCCACTGTAGCACAATCCATATTGTAGTCGTGGGAGTAATATAGGTAATGCGATGAGAGCGCAGCGTATTTGAGTGAGGAATATTAATTGTGGTATCTCATTCTATATCAGTGGTAGATGAAATTATGTTCTGTATGTAGAAAAAGTTGTACGCAGTACTATTAATAATTTAAATTTAAGTATTTTGCGTTGTGTTGTTAATCTCTTTATTCAATTTATTAGGTTAGTAATTTACTTTTATCACACAAAATTTTGCATAAACAGATATGGGGTTCAGTCCTTTTGGCTCTAGTATGGTCCATTTAGATAACAAAGAACAATGCTATCTTTAAAGGGATTGAAATGAAATAGGAATGCCTAATCGAGCAGGTTAAGAATAAAGTTTCTATGTGGATTAAAAAGTTGCTGGGAGCAAGGAATTCTTGTTGGAGATTGTTATAAACAACATTGACAATTTAAAGAGGTTGAGAGCTTGAAGCTTTGATTGCAACAAAAAGCTGCTATGATGTTTTGCCTCTCATTTTTTTATTTTTTTCATGTATAGGGGGGTGTTTGGAAAATCTAGAGCTAATAGCTTTAAGTTTTTGTTATTATTTTTAACCATAAGTTATAATCTATTTCAAGTATTTACAATTTTTACTATAAATTATGACTATTTTTTTTTTAACTACAAATTATAATTTTTACCAAACGAAAACAACATTATCAAGTATTTAATATTAGGGCTATAGTAATAGGCCTTGTTTGGACAAATGTTGCTTATTAGTTTATTGACTTATTTTTGCTTATTTTAGCTTAAGTAACATAGAATTTGGTTTATTGACTTATTTTTGTTTATTTTTATCTTTTCTAAACTTTTTTTATATTTTAATTAAATTTTTTTATTTTTTCGACTTATTTCAATGAGAGGAGTCTAAAAAGTATAATAATTTGATTAAATGATGAAAAAATTCACTAAAGACGAAAAAATTTATAACGTTAAATAAGTCAATAAACCAAATTCACCCATTCAGGGCCATAATATAAAAAATAATCTAAGTTAAAATAAATGATGAACAATTATTACTCATAATAGTACCAAATAAATTCTAAGAATAAATAACTAAGCAAAGTAGTTTGCCTACAATTTTAGAGAGAGAATAACAACATCCAAAATGAAGGAATTTGTTAATTATTTTTTAGTGAAAATGTTTCCAAATTAAAAATGAATTAATTGAACCAATTAGCCAACTGAATTTTAAGTAAGGAAGTTTGTTCATAACATATAAAGAGCACATGAGCATCCCGTAAATCAAGAAACGTGTTTTAATTAATAATTTTCTAAAATATTATTAATTTTAAAAGGGAAGCTTTGAACTTAAGTCACATTTAAAATACTTGTTTAAGGGATAAGTCACAACTTAATACTAATATTTCACTAAGTCATGTTCTTTCTTATTATACCGAAACTATCACTAATTAACCGTTGGCAACACACTAATTGAGAATTCCAAACGAAATAAACAATTACAAATCAGAATCGCAAGACAATCAACTATATATTCAAAAACTACCATTTTGTTACTCTGCGTATGATTTTTTCTCCCTCAATCTTCATCTATTTGATCCAATTGACGGAAAAATTAACCGATGCGTATGGTTTTTTCTCCCTCAATCTTCATCTATTTGATCCAATTTACGGAAAAATTAACTGATGGGCATTCTTGATCGTCCTACAATCTTGGGTTCTAAATTATTTTTGGCCGCTTATCGCATCTGGTTAGGTTTTTACTTTGATTTCTTCTTTGAGTTCAACAACAAAACTTTTTTTTTTTGTGTATAAAACAAAATGAGACATTTACTACGTGTAATTAAAAATATTTCATTTGTGCATAATACAAGATATTTTCTACGCATAACTAAAATGTCTTATTTTTACAAATACAATTAAATATTTCACATGTGTACCTAAATTGTCCCATTTTGACAAAGGTAACATTATCTTCAAACTTCATCATTATTGTATGATGATATTTTATTGCACATGAAATGTGATAATTGAAACATCTCATCTTTATATTAGAGTAATTATTCGGTGTACTCAAAGTACCATACTGCAAGTTCACGTGGTATTTTCATCTAATATAATAGCGATAAATTTTACGGTAGGAACATGATGACTCACTTTTATTAGGTGGTTATGATACAAATGATAACCCATATTGTGTAGGTTATGATCATATATTTGTCAAGAATACCACGTGACATTGCCTATAATTTCTTTACCAATTATCGACCAGTTCAAAAAATGAGATCAAAAACTAGTTTGAATTGTAGATGGTTCAACATGGAACCAATGAAAACAAACCAGTTTCAATTGGTGAAGCGGACCTATTTGGGCTAAATGCCATGATTTTGCTTATTTTTATTTTTTTGATTTTTTTAAAATTTTTAACTAAATTTTTTTTATTTTTTTCAAATCGTCTTGATGAGAAGAATTTAAAAAAAAAATTGATCAAAAAATGAAAAAAATCCACTAAAAATGAAAATAAGCAACATAAAATTTGGTTTATTGACTTATTTTTGCTTATTTTTGTCTTTTTTGATTTTTTTTATATATTTTGATCAAAATTTTTTACTTCTTCGGTTTATCTCAATGAGAGAAGTCTAAAAAGTATAATAGTTTGACTAAATGATGAAAAAAGTTCGCTAAAAACAAAAAATCTAAAATATTAAATAGGGGCTTTCAGCCTAAAGTCCAAAAAAATAAGTTTTAACGCGCAAAGTTTATCAACAAAATTTTTAACGAGCGAGGTTCAATCGTCTACAACACAGATAAATTTAACACAATTAGATAAATTTATATGTAATACATGCAGATAAATTTATTTGTCATTCCTTTCTAGTATTGACAAATGTTAGACAGATAAATTTATCTGTTAAATCAAATAAGCACAAGTGCTAGACAGATAAATTTATCTATTCCTTTGAACATATATAAATTATTTGTTTCGTGAAACAAGCACAAATTGCTAAACAGATAAATTTATCTGTTAACTCAAATAAGTACAAGTGCTAGACAGATAAATTTATCTGTTCTTTTAACCACATATAAGTTTTAGATAGATAAATTTATCTGTTTCATGAAACAAATATAATTTGCTAAACAGATAAATTTATCTGTTCATTTCTAACATTGACAAATGTTAGATAAATAAATTTATCTGTTAACTAAAATAAGCACAAGTGGTAGACATATAAATTTATCTGTTCCTTCAAACACATATAAGTTTTAGACAAATAAATTTATCTGTTTAGTGAAACAAGTATAAGTTGACAGATAAATTTATTTGTTTGTTTGTTTATTTATGCAAGACATAAAAATTTGCCTGTACGTTTTATACGTATTTTGAAAAGACACGATATTCTTTATACAGATAAATTTATCTGTATATTTATTTATATAAGACAGATAAATTTATCTGTGTACTTTATACATGTTTTGAAAAATGTACAGATAAATGTATATGTTCTAGGGTCTACTGGATCTCGTGCGTTAAAACTGGATCTCGCGTGTTAAAAATTGTTATGATAGATGAAAAATAAAATCGACGATACTTTAATAACTTAAGACTCATTTTTCGTATTAAATCAGCAAATAAGTTAATAAATAACATTTCTCAGTTTTGGGCCATTGTACCGAATATCGAATTCCAAAAACCATATGTAGCCGGTGAAGCAAAATAATCGACGATCAAATAACATTCCACTACAACTATTGTCCAAAAGAGGCGTACAAATCTGTTTCTATTTTTTTTTACAGAATTCGATTTTAGCGCGAAAATCTAAATTTCAAATGGAAAGATAAAAATCTATATATATATATATAGATATGGAAAAAACATAAAGGTGTATTTATCACAAATAATCATAAATTTAAAATAAGAAATTTTATAGAATAGTCAAAAAGTTATTGAGATTTATCCATAAACAACTCCACTAAATACGAAGCTAAATTATGTTTTTCTTTTAAAATTAATAAGTTGGTTGAATCAATCAATAAAGCATCTTAAAAATATTTTTAATTCTAAATTATATAAAAAAAATAAAATGAGGTTTTGGGCTCCTACTTGCACCCTCACCCAAAAAATCAAAGCTTCTTTGGCTAGACTAATACTAATATCGCGTTGATTTTCCTGAGGTTCACTTAGCTATAAAACCGTTGATTTTATAAATTATCAATATAAAATGAATTTAATCATCTATATTACAAATGAGAATGATTGATGTTGACATTTATTCTACGTAGCATTTGTTCTCTCTCTCTCTTTTCTTTTAAATTTTAATTATTTTTCCTCACTTCACTTTAAATTCAAATTTATTTGTTATCTTTTAACAAAAATTATTTTTAATATATATACATATGTGTTGACCAAAAAATATAATTAATTTTGTACATCTTTTTAGTGATATTGGGAGTTAAGGATAAGTCTATTAAGTTTTTTTAATACATTACTACTCTTAATGTTAAAAAAAAATATTCATTAATTAAAGCCTATTTTATAATTTAATTATGTTGCAAGTGCCTTTAAGCATGGATAATTCCTAGTATAGTATATATGTAACACCTCGATTCTTTTCATGATAATAATATTGTCCATTTTTGGTAAAGTCCTCACGGTTTTATATTTTCTGCCTACCTAGGATATCACGCTTCACATGTCACATGTCACATGTCACCAGAATACCAGGATATCTGTTTACCAAAAAATAATTTTTTCTGTTGAGATCGATAAGTTAAATGCAATAGAGCGAAGGTTCAATGCTTAGCTTCAGGAGATTTTATTAAAATTTAAATGACCGAACAAATCAAGAGATTTGGCAAGAAGATAAATGATCGAAGACTAATAAAACAAAATTTTATTAATCTTTGTAAAATAAAAACAAATATAACAAGAAAAAAATACTACTACTCGTTTACGGTTGCTCGGCAAATATTGTGCATCTTCCCTTGAAGATTCTTGAAGAACGGAAACCATCTACATTACGCTACTCCTAATGCATAAATAAAAGATAAAAGAAAATAAAAGATAAAAATCCGTTGTAGATTGATGAAGTTGGTGTCATTTTACAATTGATACAATACAACTATTTATAAAATTTCATAATTAACTTATAATAACTACTCTAAATACAAGAATAATTTATACGATGCCGAACGTTCATTCTTCAACTTCTTTTAACCTTCGCTTTTTTTTTGTCGCCACTTGTTATCCTTTAAATTATCAACATGGACAATTAAAATATATATATATATATATATATATATATATATTATTTTCTATTACGCCTTTTTAAAATATAGTAGGCTATTTAAAATAGAAAATAATATTCTCAATAAGAAAAAATGTTAATTATGGTGTAAATAATATCACAATTCAATGAGACTTTTCTCTTAAGTGGTAGAGACCTTAATAAAATTTCGCAGTTAAGCGTGCTTGCGCTGTAGTAATGCAATAAT
>JAULJZ010121405.1:0-11199 GCA_032270985.1 Heliamphora pulchella
CAACTAATTCATATTGATCATTGTACAAAAACTCGGGTCTCACAACAAGGTACTCACACATACACTTAGCAACTTTTTAAGGCCAAAAATCAAGTATTAAATTAAAAGGGCCGACAAGGTTTTGGGGTAATTAGACTTGAAATCAAGTTATAATTTTTATATACCATTTAGATAAAAATATTTTCTACAACTATCGTGTTTAACACCAAGGTCAAATCCTAAGGCAAATCGGTGAACAATTCATCTTAAGTTAAAACGGTTCAGCACTTTTCTCAATATTTTACCAAAATTACGCTTTTGTTGGTCTCTATTTTGTGGTATCATATCAAGTCCAAATGAGCCAATTCTTTAGTATGTTCTAGTTCAAAAAGTATTAGGTCATCATAATGCTTAATTTAATACATTTCTCATCATTTTAAGTTAAAAAGAAAGCAAAAAGTCACTTTTGACACTCTTCCCAAGGTAGTCGGCCACTAAGGGGTATTTTTGGTATTTTTAATGTTATTTTGTCTTTCACTACTTAATTGTACTTAAATTCTTGATTTAGGATATCAATGTGTCAAAATTAAAGTTTTTAAGACTTTTTGTTATACTAGGGGCAAAATAGTCATTTTACCCTATTTATGATGATTTTTGATTTTTAACTCATTATTTCATGATATTTATTTCATTTAGAATGTTAGGAGACTCTCCAGGTGTTAAGATTTTGTTGCCTGAGGTTTAGACCTTTTTGGAATTTTCTGGCCGAACTTAGGGTTTTCAATTCGAGTTAAGGTTTTGAACATCGTCCGTGCTCTATAGCCTTGTGGACTATTCGTCACTAATACTAGGGTCCGAGCAGGGTCGTTACAAACTACCCCTCTTAAACAAATTTTATCCCCAAAATTTTTTCCCATACTTCATCGTAAGGAAGGTTAAGGATGATTTACTAACAATGTGCCTTCTCGTTCTCCAAAATTATTTCCTATTTACTTGAGTCATTCTTTATTACGGGTGTGGATAAGGTTGAGCCTATATGTTCAACACTTAGCATAAAGGTTATTTTGTCCTAGTTAACATCTTAAACAGATTACTACTAAACCTTCAAGGACCATGTCACATAACCAGCTAGTCCCAAAAAGTTCGTAACCCTATCACGTTAGTTAGCCTCTTCCCATTAACTGTTGCCTCTACTTCTGTTGGGACCACTTGAATTTCTTCTCCATATATAGCATGACCTAAAAACATCACCCGGTCTAACAAAAACTCATACTTACCAAGTTTTACATACAACTTGTGCTTTCTCATGATCTACAAAAATCTTCAGATGTTCCATGTGTTCCTCTTTACTCTGAGAATAAAATCGAATATCGTTTATCAACACAATTACAAATTTGTCTCGAAAGCTTCTGAACACCCAATCCATCAGGTCCATAAATACACCAGGTACAATTGTTAACCCGAAAGGCATCACCATGAATTCATAATGCTCGTAACGAGTCCTAAAGGCAGTCTTAGGTATATCTAACTCTTGCACTTTCAATTTGTGGTACTATGACCCCAGTTTATCATTGAGAACACATTGGCTCCAAAATATAACTTACATCGAGTACGACTTCCACAAGCGATCATATGTCTCTAAACTAGCCTACCACTGAAACTGATTCAAACATTCTCCACTTCTATCTGGAAAGACTGTCACTCTATCGAAAACCAGCTCATTATCATATTCAAACGTACATCGAAGACTACTTCCCGACCGACTAAAGACTACTCACTCAAAATCACATCACAACTTTGTGTTGAACTACTCTAGCCTTACGACCATCAAGATTAATATCGCCACTTGGACCTAATGAGTTACTGCGGCTAAACATACCACACAGACTAAACACTCCCCAAGTATATGCTTACTCATATGAATCCAATCACAACCTCGTCACATATTTCCTTCACGTACATATCATCCACCCTACAATCCTTTAACTGAACAGTATTAAGTCCTATTTATAAAGTCTTTTATCATCATCACTTAATCCCTTCACACATTTTATGCCACAAAATCGAACCAAGAACGATTTTCGTACTTTGATTATTTTACCTTACCCACATTCTACCAAGACACTCGATTCACTCAAGGCCATTTTCAAAAATAACACCCATGAATTCATATAATCTTACTTACGCTTCCACTCTTCTCATCTAAATACTTATTCCTCCTACGTACTCACATTAGGTTACTACGCAAATTCACCAGAAACAATAGAATTATATCACCCTTCAACTTCTTGTACATTAAGTTTATACGCTCTCACAAGAAAATTTCTTCTCTATTCCAACAACATCTACTCACCAATCTAAACAAACTTGCTCTAATGGGTCACATCACAAAAGGTTTTCGAAAGAAACTTCCTTGTGACTCACATCGATACCTTAACGGAAACCGAATACCACTCCATAAGAGTTACACAATCTAGACACCAAATGAATACAAACCAATACTTAAGTACCTACCATGTGAACAGCTCGGTCTGTCTAAAATGCGCACTTCACCCCTCAAACAATCTTAGCGTCAATGGGACTCACTGTTTCCCCAAACTTCTAGGCACCCAATCCATGAATTGCTTAACTGAAGAGTTACTGGTCTTTGAGGTGATCTTGATAATTCTGATGACGAGGTCTGTAATTATATGCTTCCACCTTCTCGTTAGTCTTTCCAAAGGCTACTCCGTTCCTCTTGGCCTTTACCGTATGTTCTTGACACGCTAGAACGTTGGGTTTAACTGTCTCTCCAATAACTGGATCGTTTTCTCAGGTGGTTTGTCATTTTAGAGTAAAATGAACATGATAAAAGATATGGTTGTGGTAATTACCTAGTCATGTGATCTATTATGACTTGGTGGTTAATTCTTCATCAGGCTTCAAATGTTCTTTGTTGTGATTAAGATTCTTCGTTCTTTGGTAGTGATGGCAAAAATTCAGACTCCAACACTTCGGTGGGAAGGTCGGTGTGAATATCGATGTATATAGACGTACCTCCTTTGCTAGCATACTAAGGTTATAATAAGTTCGAGGCTGTTTCTCATTTTTCACTTTTTGACTACCGGTATGAATCTTTTGCTTCTTGATTTATCGGATGGGTGGGTCAGCTATGAACTAGTTTGGGAAAGTTTGAATTGCCCTATGGTGGTGTCGCGAATCCCTTGGTGTGAAGCTGTCGTTTCTAACTTTGGATTGTTGATGGTATAGTTCTATTTGTTGGGACCTTTGAAAAGATATAGTTAGTTGTTACTAACGATCGTTGTTACTCATAGTTCTATGAGGAGAAGGGTTTTGAAGGTCGACAATCAAAAGCATGCGCGGGTTTAGAACGTCTTAGGGTGGAACCCAGATAGTTCAAAGATGGGTTGGATGTGGTTAAATGGTCACGGTTAAGGCATTTACCGTTGACACAAATTGAGTGGTCATTTGGGGTTCAAATGTAGGTGAAACAAGTGGAGGATAGTGAATAACACTTTAAACAAGTGTCCTCTGAACTAATCTGGTATAATTAGATTTTGATAAAAGAGATGTTTAAGAAAAATGGGCAGCCAAAGTAGATATTTGCCCTAAAGTTACGTTGGCCTAACGTATTTCAATTCAAGCATCTAAGTCTACTTCCTTGGTAAAAATTTTAAAAGTGTACAAAGAATTTCACAAAATCACTACAACAGATTGTGGTTTCGGAATCGAGAGAAATGAACGATGGCAGAAAATTTTATCAATGTCGAATGTTTGGAATGGGTACTTAACAAAGATTTGATATCGAGTTCTACAAGAGAAGAGTTAGTTCAAGAATGATGACTTGAATTGGAGGAGAATTAAATGCGAATACCAGTCATTATCGAGGCACGAAAACTTGAGGGCAAGGGTGTTTTTTAGGATTGAATTTCTAACAGGGTTATCAACAAGACTTAGGCGCATAAGAGTTACCGACGAATAACATTTGACGGTACCATTGAGGACCGACGATATAAGAATGAAGGACATGCAAAAGAACTTCAAAAAGTTGACACCAAGGCTTGGGATAAATGAGAAAAGGACTTATAAGGATGAAGTCGTGGGGTTTTAACGGTGGCTTTCGTAAAACATAGGTTAGCCCGGGTGTTTCATTATCTAGAGGTTCATTAGCATGTCGGTGGTTCAGTTGTCTATTAGTCTTCCTAGGAGATTGTTGAGATTTTGGGGTTTGTATCAATTCTTAGTTGTTTTCATGATTTGGGATCTTGTGGAACTTAATTTGAGATTATGAGATTGCTTATGAAGAATTCAACAACAAACATTTGTATTTCATTCTAATCACATAACCGGTGTACCGGTATTCAAAAGATCACAGAACACACGTACAACATCCAATGTAGGAAAATATGCAACGCCCAACGCACTAAAGCCTAGGTGAACAAATGTGGATAGAAGTAGCGAATAACTGAGTCACGCTCCCACATTGCCTCATAGATACGGTAGCAGTGCCACTACACTTCCACGTGCCAAAAGCCCTCCAGTCCCATGCGAGCTCTGTTGATTATGGCTATTGGTACCTCTAAGTACTTTTTCGGATTGTTAAAGTCTATTGCCTGATTGCGGGGGTTGATGATTCCTCTCTTATCTCTTGGTTTCTGTGTTTGCATCCACCTTGCCTCCATCCTGAGCCCTAATAGCTCTTTCAATCCCGATGGTACCTTCAGACGATAAATGATCTCGTCACATCTCTCCAACACTCTTACTGGACCCATGTATCTCAGAAAAGACTCTGACTTTTTCCACTTCCACGTCCTTTTTGGGAAAACTCTTGCATATGCCTGTTCTCCAACACGATAGTCCTTGCGGTACTCTTGGTGACTCCAGTAGATCACTACATCCGTTGCTTCATTATTGTCCGTCTCCGGTGGCGGTGCCTCTATTGGATCATAAAAGAAAGCTATGGCACACTCCTCATTTTTGTTGTCATCCTCCTCAGGTTCCTCCTTGTCCTCTACCTCAACATCAGCCTCGTTTCCTGCCTCATCTGGTTCTTCGTTTGCCCCTACTTCCCCGGCCTCTTCATGAACTGGCCACTCTTCTAGGAACATCCATGCCAACGAAAATACGTCTATCGGATTTTGTTCTTCAACAGGTTCTTGCTCTGGGTCCGAGTCTTCTGGTTCAGGTGATGCCCATGGTTCTCCAGCCAGCTTTGCGTCGGACGCCATCTTAAGATGAGAGACGATTAGGAGGAGAAACTTAAGGTATGGATTTTATGTTTTTAGAATTATAAGTGATAATTTAATAATATAGACACTCTACAGAGCTTCTACGCTATAGAACTCGTAGTCTCCCATAACCCAAGGCCTGAAGGTTCACTAAACCTGGACTCTAATACCAACTGGGACGCCCCATCCTCCGGGCACATTAGGACATACATAAATATAAATAAAGGGATATTCTAGCCATTCATTCATATTTACATACGTTAGTTATTGCATCATAAAGGAGTTCTAAACCGTTCAAAGTTACATAAGTATTACAGTTTCACCAAGATATTTCAAAAATTACACTAAGCACGGAAAAACTGAATATAAGAACAAAAGCAGAGATCTGGACTCTTCAGAATGCATCAGCGGGATCCATGTGCTCTTAGAACTCACCCTGTTTTCAAACTCTTCTTCTCCCTCTGGGATGACTTTCTCCAAGAACTCCTCCTCACCTGTGGCACGAATTCCATGAGCCAAGGCCCAGAAGAAAAATACTATAACCTTCTAACTAATCTCACGGTACAAAATTCACCGCAACACATACCATAAAACACCCAGTACAATTTATCGTCAATGAGACAGACAAATTTATGACAGGATAGCATATAAGTCAATAAGCATGCGTATATGAGCGATGCTGCATATGCAATGCAGATGCCCAACCTAACATGCATCCAGATTATAATAGGAATTCCACACCAGGAATCACCAGAGTAGACATTCACGGGTATTTGATCACCAAAGCCATCATCGCGCCTCGTTGCGAATAGTAACCACATCGCCTAGCGTCATTCCATAGCTGTTTTACTCAATGGCAACGGCGTGGGGTCCGCGCCAAACTCCAGACCAACAATATTCAATAAACCATTTCAAACACTGGGGACACGCCCAGAGATGCACAAGGGGAATTCATCCCAAGCGGTTTGTCCCACCTTAAGACTCGTGATGCCTTCGCCGGTGTCAACCCAAAAGTCCAAGCTATCGAAATCAGAATGCTAGCGATGAACCCATGGTGCCCAAATATATCTATAAACCATTTCAAACATTGGGGACACGCCCAGGGTGTATAAACTAATTTTGTAACACCGGGGACAAGCCCAGGGTGCACAAGGGGAATTCATCCCAAAATATTTTTGAAAATGGCAACCTGGGACGCCCTAGATTTAGAATCAAGATATGACAATCTCAATACAGCCCATCCTAACAACGGTTTGCACAGATGGACTCCAATATGCCAGGATGCAAGTGACAATGTCAATAATGTATGGTATGGATCTCAAATACAACCATCTATAGCATGCAATCACTAGCATGGCAAGATTCATGATACAACACGCAAAGCATAAGGTACAAGTATGTAAAACACAAGCTACAATTTTTTTCAAGATATGATTCAACATGATCGCATGAGTTCTAAATCATCGTATATTCACTTAAAACATTAATCAATTAATTCATATTGATCATTGTACAAAAACTCGGGTCTCACAACAAGGTACTCACACATACACTTAGCAACTTTTTAAGGCAAAAAATCAAGTATTAAATTAAAAAGGCCGACAAGATTTTGGGATAATTAGACTTAAAATCAAGTTATAATTTTTATACACCATTTAAATAAAAACATTTTCTACAACTATCATGTTTAACACCAAGGTCAAATTCTAAGACAAATAGGTGAGCAATTCATGTTAAGCAAAAACAATTCAGCACTTTTTTCAAGATTTTACCAAAATTATGCTTCTGTCGGTTTCTATTTTCGGGATCATATCAAGTCCAAATGAGCCAATTCTTTAGTATGTTCTAGTTCAGCAAGTATTAGATCATCATAATACTTAATTTAACACATTTCTTATCATTTTAAGCTAAAAAGAAAGCAAAAAATCACTTTTTGGCCTCTTCCCAAGGTGATTGGCCACTAAGGGGTATTTTTGTCATTTTTTATGTTATTTTTTCTTTTACTACTTAATTGTACTTAAATCCTTGATTTAGGGTATTCATGTGTCAAAATTTGAGTTTTTAAAATTTTTTGCTGTAATAGGGGCGAAATGATTATTTTACCATATTTATGAGAATTTTTTATTTTTAACTCATTATTTCATGATATTTACTTCATTTAGAATGTTATGAGACTCTCCGGGTGTTAAGGTTTTGTTACCTGAGTTTTGGACCTTTTTGCGATTTTCATGTCGAACTTAGGGTTTTCGATTCAAGTTAGGATTTTGAACCTCGTCCGTGCTCTATAGCCTTGTGGGCTATCCATCACTAATACTAGGGTCCGAGCAAGGTCGTTACAGCTACAAATTATAATCATACTCTCTAGTTGAAGCATTTTATGAAACATGTATTAGACATAGAAATTTGTAAACACAATGGAGATCCGACAAAATGCATTTGTAAGTTGGGTTCTAGCTCAATACATCACATAGAAAGAAGAAAACAAAACAAAAATTACTATTGCTGATACGAGGCATGAACTACTTTTGTTCTTCCCTTATTTTCTTCTATCGAAGAGTGTTCGTCAAATCATGGAGAGAAAACTGGTGCGCATTAAAAGAATGCAATTTTATATTTTGTACAGCTCAGTTAGATGTTTTACTGGCATCACACACTAATCAACTAACGTTGAGGGCATAGTTAGTGTTACAGCAAAACACCATGTACTAAAGACTAAAAATAAAAATCGTTAAATCAATCAATAAATCACGTATGCAGTTTTTTTGAGAGGTATTACAATTTAATGTAGTGCATAATATAGAAAAGTAGGTTGATTAATAAAAATTTAACACTTCCACTAGCAAGTAGATAGAGCTTAATCTTCAGAAATATAACTTGAATCAACCGAGAAAAAGTGATTTTATTTTTCTTATTTTAGAGAGAATAAAATAAAATAAAGAAACGGAAAAAGAAACTTCCATTCTGTCTAGAAGTTCTACATACAACCAATGATTTTTTTTTTGTATTTTATTAACTATAGGATTACATATCTCACGATCTCCCACTGTTTCAAAGGCTAAGATTTTCATCTCAACCAAAGAAATAGGGAAAAAGATTTAAGCCCTTTCTTTTTCATGTGCCAATTGAAAAAGGGCCGTTATGCAGCTTACATATACGCTTCCATAATGTCCACACTACTATTTTACTTTGTGAAATGTATCCTAGTAAAAAATCATCTTGTATAAGATTTTAATGTGATAAAACCATTACATAACTATATTAAATAACATTTTGATTGGCATTTTAAAGCACCGGGCACAACATAGAAATCCAACCAAAAACTTCAAATTTAAAGATGTTTGGGCACCAATTAAATCATTACATAACTGCCATTACATAATATTTTGACTGGTTTTGAAAACAACAAGCAACACATAGTAAATCAACCAAATACTTCAAAATTACAAATGCTAGGTGTTTGTTTATCCAAAGAGAGGGAAAGGAAATGGGTGTAGAACTTGGGAAGTAGTGGCTCCTATATTTTCTCGTACTAAAGTGAAAACACAAGTAAAAGTTTAACTTAAATTTGGGATTGCTAATAGAAATACAAAAGAATTTATTTAAAATATAAAACATTGTAAAAAACAAAAAATAAGCTAATAAATCAAATTTTTATGTTGCTTATTTTTCAGTGAACTTTTCATCTTTATGTTAAATTTTTTAAATTATCTTGATTCATCTTGTTAAAATTGTTAAATGTTGTGTGTATATTCATTTTAAGCTATGACCACTACTAAGTAAATTTTAGTCTATTATGTTTCTTGTTCACTCAATGGCAGCCCTATATTGAGCTGGTGAATTGTTATGGCCGTGGAAAATTTTCAAAACTTGAGGCATATGTCGAGGCTAACAGGGAGAAATTTGAAGTTGTGAGTCCTTAAATGTGTACTTCACGTTACTCTTACAAGTAGTTTTGAGATGCAAGTAGTTTTGAGATGGAAGCCTGACACATTTGGGGCGGCAGTTTGATGTGTGTCCATTCTATCAATCTAATGAAGCTTCTTCCAAGTCGGATTGGTGAAACCGGTTGTCTCATTCATGTATAAGCGAAATATCCAAAGATTGACTCAGATATAGTTAACTATTTCCCTCCAATACATAGCCTACATAGTGCAGCTAAATAGTCCAACGAAAACAGAAATGCATGTACCCAAATGATAGTTACTATGTCTCACTATTGCTTCTTTAATACTGCATTTGCTGTGGGTGCCTTCCCTACTTTAACTGACAATGTTAATATGTTGTCTTTTTAGATACAAGATAGTGAGATATATGCAACAATAAATCAAAAGGATGGAATGCTTAGATTCCTAGAGGATCCTGAGCAATATGAAACCTGTGAGATGATTGGAGCGGATTGACTCATCAATTCAAAGGTATGTTCATAGGAAAACTTGCAAATTTTTCTTTTCCAAAAAAGAGAGAAAACATAGCGGATTGACTCATCAATCCAAAGGTATGTTCTTAGGAAAACTTGCAAATTTTCCTTTTCCAAAAAAGAGACAGAAAACATAGAAACAAGATGCTCGTTTTCTCTTCAACAAACCCATGAACCTAATTGGGTCGTTAATTTCTAAATGAAGTAGGAAAGCTCACCAAGTGGATTTCATCTTTGATACTCCTAATTAACAAGTTGAATATGCTTAGCAAAGAATTAAACTTAGTGCAATTGAAAATTTAAAACTAACGAATATAAGGATTTTTATTGAGATGTATTTTGAAAATTTAAAACTAACAATGCCTGTTATTGGTCTTAAGATGTATTTTGAAAATTTAAAACTAACGTATATAAGGATTTTTCTTGAGATGTATTTGGCAAGTATTTACCTCTACACCTAATGTTTTGTTAAATGTGGTGTAGTAGTTTCGCATCTTTGAATTTTAATTGTTGATTACCCATAATTTATTGTTTTTAAACTATAGTTCTGATTTAATTAATCTCAGAGTGCAATTACTTCTGGGCGAGTCAATACTCCATATTGAACTCCATCCATTTACACTGATTCAAACTACCACTCAATGAATTATGGCCTGTTAAAACTGGTAATTTCTTCCCGTAAGTATAATCTAAATTTTCACTTGCTATGATCCCTTCTTGTATTTAATTTCGAGTTTTACTTAGAGAGTACAATGCTTTTTTGGGTATCCAAATTGTAAAAATGCATAATGGGCGGGTTATTTTATAAGTAGGCCAACCATCAAAGCTTATGTCATAATGATGAATTGTTTCCATTTAGTAAGATCTTCAGCCTAATCTTAATTGTAAATTATGGATCTTGTAGGCACTTGCCATAATATTATAAAAATGTACCATGTTTTTTTTATCTTACACAATCATGCAGAAAGATAACTAGAATTCTTTAAGGACAGAAGCAATTCAGGGTCAAACACAGATGCATTGCCTAGCGCTTTGGCAATTACTCAACATCATAATGCAGTTAGTGGGATAAAAAGACAGCATGCGGCTGTTCACTAAGCAAAGCAACTTTCAATGGGCTATGCGAAGGTGCATTTACAACTCTATTATTACCAATGTTGCTAGCATTTATTTTTTAAGCCATCCATGCTGATTAATATTTATTTTTTTAGGCTTAGAATGTAGTTGCATCATCACTTGCTTTGTTAACAGAGTCAAGATTAAATGGTAATCATAAAGACTCAATCACCAAGTTAGGCTATAACATAACGAGGTAAATGTATTGTGTAACACATAAATTACAAAAAAAAAAGTCATTAAATAATAGATTCATCAACTCCAATCAACTCAACGACTTAAATAAACTTAAAAGAGGACAATATAGCTATTATGTTTACCAATTAAGCCCAAGTCAAGAAATCGTGAAAGATGCAGATATTAATAAACCCTAATGCACATCATTTATACACACACACACACACACACACACACACACACACACACACACATATATATATATATATATATATATATATA
>JAULJZ010121416.1:0-11199 GCA_032270985.1 Heliamphora pulchella
TGTTGTTAAAAGAGGGTTGTGTGACTTGGATCTTAATGTTTTATGTTGGAATTTGGGATTTGAAGCTTAATTTGTGACTGTTTGAGAGATTTGAGATTAGAAACA
This sequence comes from Heliamphora pulchella, assembly GCA_032270985.1. NCBI lineage: Eukaryota > Viridiplantae > Streptophyta > Magnoliopsida > Ericales > Sarraceniaceae > Heliamphora > Heliamphora pulchella. The sequence continues at coordinate 106 of JAULJZ010121416.1, forward strand.
CAAAACAGGAGAAAATCTGAGTTTTTCTCAGGCACCAGCACGCTCGAGTGGATCCCTGTCCGCTCGAGCGCTCAACTGGCAGAGAGTTGGGCGCTCGAGCGCCCGACGTCCGCTCGAGCGGACTAACTGCACATGGTCAACTTCTTTTGATCACGTCTCCCTCATCCGGACTCTGAATAGGGTCGTTTTTGTACTCAAATCAAAGCTCCGAAAGTCCTCTTTCCAACAAGACTACTCTCACAAGAAAATTATTTGTGTAGAAAAAGTTATAATTAAAATAGTGAGGATATGTTAAATTTTCTTAACCATTTTTCACCCATTTTTGGCCAAATGCTTTGAAAAATGATATTTCCATCAACGTTGGACCTTTTCATCAAATTTCTCATCCCTTGGGCTATGTATCTACCTATCTCACTACACTTGGGTTGGGATGCTAGTATCGTACCGATTAGTGGTGTCTGCGATGAAAATGGGTGTGCAACATGTACTTATGGTTTTAAGAATAAACATGGATTTTAACTTCGATAGATGTATACCTATGATGGGTGCATTCCATTTCTTCGTATGGCATAAATTCAAAATTTGTGTTATTGGTGCGTTATGAGGTTAATGAAAGAAACATGATTCATGAAAGGTTGTGTCTCGGAACATATGATGCATTTGATCTAAAAAGGATATTGAGTACTAAAACCGAATGTGATTTGAAAATAAAATGGGAAAGTTGAAATTGGAATTGAAATAATAATGTGTAAAAATGATGGGGAGAAGAACAAGTTGTGGGTTGGACTCCTGATTTTTTGTGAAAAATAAACAAATAATGAACTGTATGGATTGATGTGGATTAAATTGGCCTGGCGGGTTCGCGATGAAAGATCGAAAACTTGTGCAAGATGGGGATCACGTGCCCACGAGTCAGCCCCCGAAATGTGGTGTTATATCGTGGTGAGTTATAGAGCTGTCTATTACCCAATGGCTTCGCGTAGCCTATTGCGAGAATAGGAAGAGGTTTCTATAAGCTGCGCCCGATACCGGTTCATTAATTATGATACGATTTTGTGATAAATCGGATTATAAAATGTGACACAATTTTTTTTTGTGAAAATCAGATAATGGAATGATGAAAGGATAAATGGGAACAAACTAGCATGCGTGGGGGTGTGTGTGTGTGTGAAGAAATAATAACTTTGTAAAGATTTACATTTTACTTCGGTTGCACCCATCACACCTCACAAATCATGCATCACCTATGAATTAATCTATATCCTACGAGCTTCAGCTCACGTACATTTACAAAACCATTTCAGGTTCAAAGGACCAGGGACGACACCAGGGTAAGGGATGCTTTGGGAATGACTAGAAGGAAGATTTTGCGTTTGTTTATATTTTTGCAATATGAAAGTATACAAGCCGGAATGGAGTATTATAATTAAAGATATTATGATTGTAAATGAACTTTTGAGATTTCAAGCCCTTGTTGTAACTTTGATATATGTGAGAATATAGTTGTTTAAAGAAAAGTTTTCTTTTATATAATTGGAACATAACTTCTATGGTGAATGAAAGTCGTAGACGATGACTCTTAGGAGGAACGGTTTGGGGTTAGTTCATGGGTCCCTGGGGGATCGGGCCGTGACAACATAATTCTATATAAAGCAGATAACGAGATAAGCTTTCATACAACATGCTACTGCGTAACATAAACACGTATGCAAGTTAACACATTACCACTTAAGGTGACACAACACATCTCACATACCGAGGAGAATCAACAAGACAGACGCGTCAATTTGGATAACCGATTCAGATTCTTTGCCAGAAAACACGTCGGCCAAATGCATCTCTAACATGGCTCCCAAATTTGTTAATCCAAACGCCTGAAGGTAAGACTAATCCATCCCAAGACCCAACCTCCATACTCACATATACACAACAATTATGCTCAAAAGCTAACAGCAAGTTATAAACAAAAACGTTTAAGCACATGCAAGCAAACATCCATAATTAACCTCACCAGGTGATAAACCCTCTTCCCATGACTCTTAGGTATTCGAACCCAGAGATCTGATACCAAGTTGTCACGCCCCCAAGCCTAGGGTCACGTGAAAATCTACCAAAACACCAGTTTTATGAAAATAGATTTTCATACATTCAAATCCACCTGTTTAAATCAAATGAAAACCCAATATGCATCTCTCATAAACAATAAACATACAGCTCTAACATGCAAACAGTATATCACCTTATGGCGTACAAAGCCTGCCTTTAGGAACAGGCATACCAAAAGAAAAACTATAAAAGTCTTCCACCATCCGTCACCACGGGCACCACAAAATCTATTCAAGACCATGCTCCATATCATCACCTGAAAATGGTTTTATATAGAAAATCCCACCCGTGAGTCGAAACCCAATAGAAACTGACTATAAAGCTGTAAAGCAATATGCAATCATATGGTGGGAGCTAACTCAACCACAAGTAAAACCATGCATTATAACTAATGCAAACAACAATTAAAGAAAACTGTAATCAAAATGTGATTTTCCACTCGTATCACACAACCGAGAAAAATAGGATAAAAGCAGTTTGCTCCACTCAGGCCACACAACTGAGGAGAAGATAAAATGAGTATGCTCCACTCGGGCCACACAGCTGAGGACAAAGATAAAATAAAATTCTATGTACCGACTCCGTCACAAGGGGACAGATGTAGCAACTATAGATTCCTGCTCCTTTACCCAATCCCTAACATCGTAGGACCGGTTAGGTAAATGCAAGTTCTACACAAAGCCACGACAACGTAAAAACTCAATTTATGGGCCCAAAACCCGAGGTAACAAAGCACCCAATCGCCCAGTTTGCGGAGATTAACCCGAAGGACCAAGGTACCTACTCTGTGTACGTTTCTGGACTTACACCGAGGGCAACTCGTTCTACATACCCGCTATCCCGGTACATCTAGAGAATCATTTATCAAAACAAAAACCTTTTTCACATTTGTACACAAATCCATCCATCAACATGGAGATCAAACCAAAAAAACATGCAAAAACATGAGTTTCAAAACTATACAACATATGTATAAGAAGATCCAATCCATCTATCATGGAGATCAAGCATGAAAACGCATGGTTTTCATCAAAACATTTTAAAAGTTGAGCCTCAACACCACAGGTTAGCTCCAAACTTTCAAAAACATGATTTTCAAAGATGCAACCCATCACCCCAGGTTCAGTCAACTGGACCCACCCTCCAGTCGACTGAAAAACACATTGAAAAAGCCAAAATGCCACAGAAGCACTGTCCAGTCGACTGACCTTCGAGGTCCAGTCGACTGAACCTCAAGAACAATGTCGACTGAACTCATGGGTCCAGTCGACTGAACCAACCCAAAAAATATTTTTCATCTACGATTTTGCAATTTTAAACCCAAGATGAAGCCTCGAAGCATCTATCTCACACCCATGAACTCACACACCCTCAAGCCTATCACCAAAGGTTTCAAAAGAAACATCCAACACCGTTTTCATCCAACCGAAACGACGAAAAAAGGTTTTTAAACCAAAAATTCACTTTTCCCAAACATGGAACATCTTTTCATGAATATAAAATGGTACAGATGCATAAGATTACATACGTCCGGATGAATGCGTAGAGCACGATGCCTATAACAAGGATCGGCTGTTGGTCAGTCAAAAACCAATCCCCGAGCCCCCGAGAAGTTAGAGAGAAGGTAGAGAGAAAACTGGAGGAAACTTAGGAGTTAAGTTTTGAAAATATCTTTTGAAAATATCTAACTCCAAATATTTATAAGCCTCCAAAATATCTTTTTTTTTTTGAATTTTTGAAATTCGCACCGTAACTTTCCATCGCCCCCGGGACCATCCCCGCATGCTCAGATAAACTCAATCATACATCAAAACGCTTAAAAACGTGTAGAAGCAAAAAATCTAAACATGCGTCAAAAAGCGCCGAATATGCATATAATATAAAAAGAGACCGTACAGGGTCTCACAACCATGATAACACACAACTACCAGTGTATTGCCACACACCGCCAACACTGTCCACGGCCACCACCAACTGCCACCAGTGTCTACAACCCTTTTTATGTCCCAAAGCCGCTAGTGAACGGCATCGATCGTTAGTAAACTGCTCCGGCGAACCCAAATCGAAAGATTATCATTTTGAGAATATTTGTAAAACAAAAAAATAGTTTTTTTGGGCCTAATTTTAGACGACCACAGCTGTCACCTCAGACCTCTGTTTCAAATGAAGTAAGTTTGGTTATATTCACCTCACGGCCACCTATGCGTAGCCGCAAACAGCCGTCAAAACCGACGTCTATATTTTCAGAATAAGTGTCTCAAAGTTGAGTTGAAAAGTTGAGGAAAGTCGGGCACGCACTGTACGTGCGCATGCATGCGCTGGTGGTTCAAGATTTCAGCTTACTGGTATGGTTGTTTCTTGTGCTCTGTTTGTTTTTTCTTTTTTTGTTTAGATTATATTTATTTGTACTGTAATTTTGTTATTTTTAAAAGGAAAAAAATGAACTGAAATATGTTATAAAGTAAATAAATACTTTATAAAAAAATTTATTTTTATAAGGACCAAAAACTTAATAACAAAAGTAAGAGAGTTTAATTTAAAAATACATATAGAATATACTTAGCAAAAAAATAGAGATTTTAATAAATTAATTATATTGAGTATTATTTTGCATAAAAGGTATTGCTATTAAATTAGAATAAAATTTAACTTTAGCTTTTATTAAAAATTAACATTGTGAATCTTATAAATTGATTTTTTTTAAAAAAAATTAAGTTTAATTAAAATAAATTTGTATATCTCTTAAATGATTAGATTCTTCTTAAATATTTTAAGATAATAAATATACTACAAATTAATAGAAGTTTACGATATAATTAAAGAAAAATTAATATTAAAGTTTGAATATCTAAGATTTATAAATTAAAAATTAACTAAATCAAGTATTGCTGAAGATTTAGATTTTGGAATTTTAAAGATAAATATAGAATATATTTAATATCTTATGAGGTAAACCAAGAGAAGAAATTTTAATTAAGCATCTCTGATTCATTTTTTAAAATGAAGATTTTAATATATTAGAAATACATGAGAACTTAATAAAAATAAATGTAGAGTAAATAAAATAGAATAATTAAATAGAATTTCGTCTAATTATCGGTGTAATCTGTTGACTAGATTTGGAGTTTTTGAACAAAATTGATTCAAATTCTGCTAGATCAGGTAAGTTTCTAATATCTAAACTAGTTTTTATTTCACGTGGATGGCTGATATGTTACATTGTTGAAGAATGAAAATGAATGATGAAAATTGAAATGAATGATGGAAATGAAAACGAATGAAAATGATGCATGAATGAATGATGGGTTAAACGGCGTCCTGGCCGCTGGGGGACGATAAGCGTACCAGCGAAGTGAGGCAATAAGGGTGGGGGCCACAGCCAGGTGGCTATAAGGAATGATCATGTCCACTGTATAAAATGTGGGGTCGCTCCATACCAAATTCTATCTAACCGTTTAATGTATATATCATTCTAACACTGTGCAATAATTAAGAGTTCAGATATCATTGAATTCACACTAATTGTGCTAATGAACGTTGAAACATTTCAGGCGACGCATGATGAAATGAAGAAAATGATAGCTGAGAAAGAAAGTTTAGAGTTCATTTCATTTTCTGTATTGTATTTCAATTCTTGTATCTAGTTATAATGTTTGAATATCGAATGCACTATTAGAAGCTCTGGGGTTTTTGAAATGACTTACTGGGAATGTTTATTGGAAAATAATTTCTTTCAATGAATAAGTTACTTTGGTTTCAAAATTTGGAATGATTTGAATGAGATCATTTAAAAAGAAAAAAAAAAGTTCAGTCGGCAAATATCAAAATAAGGAATGAAAAATAAAGAAAGAAAGAGGCCTTTGGTGGGTTTTGACTCACTGACCGGTCACGGACGCCATATATGAAAATGGGTCGTGACACCCTTGATGGCAAGCTAGGCCCGATCTGGGAGGGTCCGTACAAAGTCACGTCAGTTGCAGGCACAGGAGCATACAAACTTGAAGATTTCGAAGGAAAGAAAATCCCGAGGCCGTGGAACGCACAGAATTTAAGAAAGTTTTATCATTGAAGCTTGAAATGTATATTTATTCGGGATAATGAATTAACAGAGTTTTTCAACAGTTTGTGCATGATTAAAGACATCGCAAAAAAGTCCCGATGACTTCGAGTCATGCCTGGGCAAGAAAGTCCTAGCCTGGCTAGGCACCAAAAGTCTCGATGACTTCCAAGTCATGCTTGGGCAAGAAAGTCCTAGCCTGGCTATGCACCAAAAGTCCCGATGACTTCGAGTCATGCCTGGGCAAGAAAGTCCTAGCATAGCTAGGCACCAAAAGTCCCGATGACTTTGAGTCATACCTGGGCAAGAAAGTCCTAGCATAGCTAGGCACCAAAAGTCCCGATGACTTCGAGTCATGCCTGGGCGAGAAAGTCGTAGCCTGGCTAGGCACCAAAAAGTCCCAAATGACTTCGAGTCATGCTTGGGTAAGAAAGTCTTAGCTAGGCTAGGCACCAAAAGTCTAAGATGACTTCGAGTCATGCCTGGGCAAGAAAGTCCTAGCTCGGCTAGGCAACATCGGTCTGACTAGGCGGCAAAAACCCTATCTAACCTCGACTCACTTGGGAATTTTTAAGATTTCTATATTAAGTTCCTACAGTTGAATGGACTAAGTAGGCTAACAGTGCACAAGAAATAAGCAGAATCCTTGCTCGGTTAGAACTATCCGAGCTCGATTAGCTGTGCAACAAACCAGAAAAAGTGCCTACGAGGTAATTTTGAGATTTCTACATCTATGCCCGGCTGTGCATATTGCTTAGCTCGGGAGAAGATACGTGAAACTTGATTACCAAAACACACCAAGTAGTGTGGGGCCAAGCTTCTTATACTTGCACAAAATTGAAACTAAGGCAAAAATAATTCCAAGACATTCACAGGGATTGAACAACAATATTTCATTGATGATGAATTAATGATTACATAGGCATGTCGACCTCACAAGAGAGATGAAGCCGTGCAGTGCAATCTTATATTTTGTTGTGAATAAAAAAGAAAGACGAAACAAAACAAAATGGGAAAGCAAAATTTTTTAAGTAGCTAGAGCTGGAAGGAGTGAGTCATCAACCACTTCATGTCTCTGCTCAGGCTCCTCTTGGGCGGTCCCCACCAGGCTGGTCTGTCTCCCAACTCCACCTCCTTGCTCGCCATGATCTGGCTCGTCGTCCTCAAGAGTAAGATCGACGGGTTCATTCAGGTCAGCAACTCTGGTCTCGGGCCACAGTGGCTTGAGTTCTTTATACTCATCTTCGATCCTAGGAGGCGGAAGACCCTGTTCAGTCGCCAGAGGAGGAAGAGGAGCTGAAGAGAGTGGGGCGATCTCCACCATTGGGTCAGGAGGAGTGGCCTGCCCAATAAGGTGAGCGAGTTGGGCAGGGAAAGGAATGGAGGGCTGTAGCCAGGGCAACTCCTTGTGGAAAGGAGAGTTTTTGGGGACCGAAACTGCCTTCAGGGCGGCCTCCCACCCCAGTTTGAACAGGGGGTTCTGTAGGCTTCGCGCCTGAGCCTTGTACACATCACTGGTAGCATCATAGCCCTCGTTGTACCTTGCCTGGGAGATCTGCTAGTTCAGCTCTTCCAACTTGGCCATGATTTTGAGCAGGTCATCCTTTTCCCTCCTTGCCTCGTCAAGTTGCTTGAGAATCGAGGCGAGGTTAGCCTCATTTTCTTTAACTGAATCCAGAGCTCGGGTAGCTCGGAGCTCAGCATCCTCCTTGGCCTTCACGGTCTCTCCTATTTGTGCTTGGAGGACCTTGTTGTCCTCCCTAAGTTTTAGAGCATCGATCTCCAGGAGATCGTATTTCTCTTGGACACGGCTGCATGGCTCGGCAGCCTCGACTCCCATTTGCAGGCCCTGCACAATGGAAGAATAGTTAGCTTAGAAAATTAAGATTAAAAGTTATAAGTATCTGGAGTTCGGCTGCCTGACTTACCACTATTATATGTTGTGTGGTCTGCTTCACAATGGAAGCGTTCGGGAGCTTCTGATATTCGGCCTTGTCCTGCCAAAGGCAAAGACTCTTGGACAAGGCCTATGCAGCTTGGTGATTCTCCTGCACCGAGTCCCGAGCAATGAGGGGTCTGCCACTGCAGGCGGGGGAGAAAGAGAGAGGTGCTGGTACCTTTGTTGCTTCCAAATTTCCCTGAGCGAGATGCTGGGGCAGAACGGCAGGGTCACCCTTGATGCGCCTCCTGATGTGGCGATCGGCGACCTCCGAAGCGGTGCTCCTCCTTTTTCGTTGCCTTGGTGGGGGAGGAGGAGCCATAGGAGCAGCTAGAGTTGGTGGAGCAGGTGGAGCTAATGGCATGCCTGTCGTGGCAGACATCGGAGCTTGGTGGCTCGTGGAAGATGTCGAGGTCGGAGGCAGAACAGCTGGAAGTGCTGATGCTAGGTCCCCAAGCAGGAAACTAACCAAATTTTATTGCAACATAACCAGAGTTCTCCTAGAAGAACCTGATCGACTGGAGGAGGCTCTAGAGGAGTTTGCCCGGGAAGTGGAATCCCTAGTGCTCGAATGAGCTTCAGCCTCAGCTTCTTCTGGTCGGTCCTCCACAGGCTCTAATCGATGCCCGAGCTCTTCGGGGCGAATAGGCTGACCGTTGAATAGCCTCTTGACGCTCCGCACGGCGTGATCCCAGTCGAGCACGCATTTCAGGTGCTCGATGTTGATTCGACCGTCCCTCTGATCCCTCTTGTCTCGTGCAGCAGTAGTATTGCAATATGCACCTGAAAGGGAATGCGTCAATTCTGAGCAAATAAACATGTAATAACGAGCATTAATTAAATGAAAGATTAAGGAAAGGAGCTCGGGTACCTGGGGATCCTGGCCTAGTTGGGCAGAGCCTTGGCCGGGGGTCTTCGTCTCCAGGGCCGACCTACCAGTTCCCTCCGACCATGAAAAAATCCTCTAGATCCCCTTTGTGGGAGCTCTTCAGCTCAAGCACTATGTTTCTGCCCTCCTTAGCCTTCAGATAGTACTTGTTGTGGCCCCTAGATGTCTCCGAGATGGAGTAACAATACTGGATCTCCCGAACGCCGAGATTAACTCCCATGGCACAATTCAGTAAAGCAACTCCCATCAGGATGGAGTATACATTGGGGGTGAGCTGCGCGGGCCATAGCCTGTAGGAGGCCAAGGCCTCCCTCACAATACTGGAGAGGGGGAACTCCAACCTGGACTCCAGAAGGGAAACTAAGGGAAACACGGCTGCCCCAGGCTCCTCTGTTGTCCAGGTCTCGCTCGCACTGGCCTAGCGTATCAATACATCATCAGGAATGGTCCTAGCTCGACAGAGCTCGGCCATAGCCTCAAGAGTATCAATATACCGAGTATGTCACCCAATTTCGTCTTAAAAATAAATAAATAAAAATGTAGTGACCCGGTACGCATTTATTTTGTCCGTCTATGCTTTTGGTTAAATGAAAGAACTGATGGTATGTGAAATATAATTGAGATACAGGGTAATAAATAACCATAATATGTGGTTAAGCGTAGCTTATTAATTCAAATTCTTGGAATATGAGATTAAAATTAAGTTGTAAATATGGAATTAAATTATGAAATTTATGAGATTAAATTGGAGAGAAAATAGCATATGAGAACTAAAGTTAAAAAGGAAAAAGGAGAAAATAAAAGAGGTTAGCCAAACATGGCCATAGGGCCATTCTAGAAATGTGGAGAGAGAGAGAGAGAGAGAGATAAAAGAGAGCAAGGGTTCCACCCTCCCCACCCCGTCAAACACTCTCACCTCTTCTCTTCTTCTTCTTCTTCTTCTTCTTCTTCTTTTGGCATATTGGGAGAATCTCCATCAACACTTAAACCCTAACAATCCTTCTCAAAAATTGGCAATGTTAGAAGCTAGATTAGAGGCAAACAAGTAAGAAGCTAATGCTTTGGAGTAAGAAATGTGAGATTGATGCGTCAAGTAGTAAAACAAAGCGGTAGACGAAACCTTAGGAGGCAATTTTGGTGAAATCTTGAAGCTTGGAGGCTATTTGAGGTAGGATCTAGACTGTCCCTCATGTTTTGTGACGATTTGTGTTGATATTTTGATTATACAAGTAAATTCTAGTTAATTTCATACATGTTTTGAAGAATTAATAGGATTGTGTGTGGGTTGAGTTGGGTTTTAAAGGAAATTGAGAGTTTTGAGAATGAATTATCATGGATTTCTTCCACTTTGTTGTATAGAAAGGGGGTTTTGATACTTGAGATTCATTGTTTTCGGGTTGATTATAAGAATGAGTTGGATTAAAGTGTTTGGGATGGGTGTTAGCTTCAAAATCCTTTCAAAAATTCAATTTTCGGCGCAGGACCGCCCGAGGGACTGCTCAAGCGGTCTAGGGGGCGGTCATGGGATGCTCTCGGCTTCCTCTGCAGGCTAGACCGCCAAATAGACCGCTCGAACGGTCTAGCCCGCGGTCACTGTTTCACTGGTTAAAATTTTATTTTTCAAATCAGCATATCTCCCTCATTCGGACTCCAAATGGGGTCAATTTTGTACTCAAATCAAAGCCCCGAAAGTCATCTTTCCAACAAGACTACTCTCACAAGAAAATGCTTTTTGTAGAAAAAGTTATGACCAAAATAGTGAGGGTATGTCAACTTTTTTTTAACCATTTTTCACCCGTTTTTGGCCAATTGTCTTGAAAAATGTTATTTTTCATCCTCATTGACCTTTCTACTTAATTTCTTGCCTCGTGCGCTATGGATAAACCTATATCACCTTACTTGGGTTGGGATGCATGTGTTATACCAGTTGGGGGGATTTTATAACAAGGCAAGTTTTCTACGTACGACGATGTTTTCTTTTAAACAAGAGTGGGTAGTTGAGGGTTGTAACGTGACATAGTTATCATTTAAAATCTTACGCTTTTAGCAAAGATACATGGGTTTTAAATTTGTGCATATATGTATAAATATGATGGGTGTATT
>JAULJZ010121427.1:0-11199 GCA_032270985.1 Heliamphora pulchella
CTGCTTGCGACCCAACCCCATTCCCAGAAAGTAAGACATACATCTCATCATTGTAACTGCATAGGGATTGATGTAGCTCTCTTCCTCCTTTAATAGCATTTGAACAGCCTGAGCGTCGTCGAACTGGAATCCACTTAGGGATACATCCCCCTCTCCATACTGGACTTCTAGGAGAGTCGAGCCATATTCTCTTAGGGATTAAATACTATCTTCTCCATGGATGGTTAGTACTACCTCATTCTTAATCAATTTCAGCTTCTGGTGAAGAGTAAAGAGAACAGCTTGTACATTGGGGTCGAGGGGCCAAGGTCACCGGAACAACATATTAAAAGATGCTTGGACATCCAACACATGGAACTACATCAAGGTTTCCAAAGGCCCGACTGACACAGTGAATGATACCAGTCTAAGTACATCCGTCCTTATATTATCATAAGCCTAGACTCCTTGATTACTGGGGGTGAAATGATCTGGCATCATTCCCAAATAGATTGCAGTTCTGAGTAGGTAGACATTTAATGCTAAACCATTATCAAAAAACGTTACTGGAACCCACTTCTCCAGACACTTGATGGTGATATGCAATGGCTTATTGTGATTTCTCCCTTCTAATGGTAAATCTTTATCAGAAAAAGAAATCACCTTAGGCTTTACCACTGGCAATATCAACCCAATCAACTGTTCGAGAGTTGCATCTATCGATACAGTTTTTAACATCGTCATCTTCTTCTTCTTGCTCTTTCTCCTTTCCTTTCCCGCTTTCTTTCCCCTTTTCTAAATGAGCCGGCTTGAAATGCCGCCCACTCCTAGTCAAATGTTTTATGCTTTACTCAAGATCCCATAATCCTGGCATTGAGTTCTCGGATTTTTTGACCTCGGCAACGTGCGGAGAGCTTTCAAATTCCCATTGGTCGTCCAAATTGACGCACTATGATCTTCCCTTCCTTTCTTCTTTGTCTTCTATTGCCCATGTGTTTTCGATGTCATGTAGCCCCCAAATATCTTCCCCGATGTAATCTACTTGCTATTCTTGGGCAGCTCAGAATTCAGTTCACTCATGTCCATTTGACTTTGAGACCTTCTGGACCAACCAATAAGATTGCATTTCATCAACATAGACCTCCTCAAAAAGCTGAGGAAGAGCAACGCCATCTAGCACGTGGCCAAATCCATATGGTCGTATTGGGAAATCTGACGGCCAGTCTTCATCCTTATTGCTCTCTTCTTGGTTGTTAACCTGAGCCACCATTTGGTATCCTTCTCAAGCATCGTCATTCCACTCTTTCATCATGTTCTAACCATTTCCAGCCACAATTAGCGAACAAGACGGCTGATCCTCAATAGTTGGAACACATGGGCGCGGTAGATATGCCGAACAGATATACCGAGTAGGATCTTCTGACTGCCCAGATATATACAATTCACCTCAACCTATTTAGCATGATTCAGTAGAGGATTAGTTGTAACATTTGGTTTCTGAGCAGCAGACGACGGTGGAATGACCTTGTTGTCGATAAGTTCCTTAATCTCGTGACACAGTCTCATGCATTTATCAGTCAAATGTCCATAACCTTGGTGAAAGGCATAATATTAGGAAGTATTGTATCTTAGTGGTAGGGGATCGGGTACAAGCATTGGGTCTAAAAGTTTTACTATCCCCTTCTCAACAAGTCGATTCAAGGTTGTGGGCAATGGTATGTTGAGGGGAGTAAAAACTCTCCTCGGCTTATGTTGAAACTGCTAGTTATTACTTGAGTACAGAGTGAAAGATAAGGGATGCAATTGTCCAAAATGGGGGTTCAGCAAATTAACCTCGTTTAAACGGGAGATGAAGTTCATAGCAAGGGTGGGTAGATTCGGGTTTTTGCAGGGTAAGACCTTCTTGGCTTCTGACTTGGCTCAGATTTCTCAATATCTATGAACTAGATCACGTCTTCTATCTGAACTCTTGCATCAAACAACTGCTCGAAAGTAGACAATGACGATGTTATCAGATAACGCTTCAATGGAGACTAGAGGTTCTTGACTACAATCCTCACCTGTTCCTTTTCTAACGCTTCAATGGAGACTAGAGGTTCTTGACTACAATCCTCACCTGTTCCTTTTCTGTTGGTTTCGAGTTCCCGGGTAGTGACATCTAATTGGACATTGTAGCTGTACTGACTGACGAAGGCAGTAACAATGTCTTCCCATGTCTTGGTTTTTGCAACATCTAGTGAGACAAACCATTTCTGTGCTGCCCCAAAGAGTAACCGGTGGAACAATTGGGCCTTGAGCTGATCATCAATTCCCATGGGAGAGAGAGTACTGACGTACATCCTCAGATGAATCTGGGGATCTCTAGACCATCAAACTTCTCCATTTCCAGCATCTTAAATTATTCTAACAGCTTGGCATCCGGGAAGAAGCACAAATCGCCTACATCCAGCATGTATTCTTCCACTCTCTTTGCCTTTCTCAGTACTTTTTTTATTCTGTAAACCTTTTCTACCAGCACGGACTCCCTAGATTTGGCTATGTTTTCTTCCTCTACTATGATCTAACGAGGAACCCGCGATGGGACAACGACTAGCGGCACTTTCAGTCCTTGATTATCTGCCCAAAAGTCTTCCCCATTCTCATTTGCATCGTCTTGCTGCTCGTTTACCACTGGCAAGCGAGCCTAGATTGCTCGAATCTGAGCCTGACACTGGTTCTGAGCCTGTGTCTGCTGTCCGACTACCGTTTGTATCTCAGTAATTACCCTCATTAAGGTTATCAGGTTTACTTCACTTTCTGCCATTTTAGATGATTCGGTCGTTCGTTCGGATAATCTGTAGAGTCTGGCTGTTTCTGATCGAGCCCTAATACATACTGGATGCAAACCTTCTAACTCAATGATTTAGACCCAAAGAAAAACCTGATAACCCCGAAAATAGAATCAATAGTATAAGATATTTCTCAAAAAGAACCCCAATAATAGGTAGCAAACACTTTAAACACCAAAAACAACTAACCACGAGTAGATATAACCACTAAAATAGAAACATGCACCTGTTGGGCTCATACCGGTAGCATAATAACTGGAAACCCCAATATCCAAGGACTAACACAAAAATCGAGCGAGGAACCAACAAAACTCCAAAAAGAAGGTTTACCCCCAAATTCTAAAGGAAAAATAGGCAGCACTCCTGCAAGAAAACAGCGCTAAACCAAACGAGACCTCAAAATAAGAACCTGAATGAGGGTTTGGAAAGACGAGCCTAAATGACGCCTATGGGTGTTTTCGAGATGGGTGAACGATGCATCGGATATCTATCAATTTTAGAAAAATGTCCTTTTTTTCTTTTAAAATAAGAAAATCCAAGATATCTGAACACATTTTTAAGAAAAACGAAGTCGTCACTTGATTTTTGAGAAAAACCAAGAAAAACAAAAGAAGGCTGCGGGTCTTTTAGAAGCATAATTAGAGAAAAAGAGAGTTCAGGGGCAGAAATACGAGAAGGGAATGTGTTAGGCACCCTTCTCGCCCAACCGTGATGTTGGCCTTTACTTTGTCAATGTTGATTCTTATTATAAATTTTTTAAAGGTAACATATACAGAACAGGAGGTTGAAGAGAGTTCAAACAAAAGTAAACAACAAAGCAAAGCCTAATTACGATTCTCAGGATCATGCAATTTGGTTATTATTTCTAAATATGCCACATGAATAGTTTGAGAAAAGCAAACCAAAAAGCATGCTAGTGAGCAGTAAAATAAACAAATAAAGACCTAAGAGACATGCAACGAATTTTCAATTTTTAACATGCTATAAACTAGCTATACAAAATAAAATAGAGAAGAGACATAAACACCATATTTAAGTTACTGGTTATACACAAAAACTCACGGCCATAGTAACAAATGTTGCGACCGTTACAAATATAGTCACAAAACAGGTGGCCGTGATATAAATAGGGTTACCGTGAGGAACATAATAAAAACATCTCACGGCCATCACATATAAATGTCGCGGCTATGATTTTTAGGAGGTCCAGAATGGGCATATGCATTGCACAAGGCTTGAAATAGGCTCAAATGGATAGAATATGCGGGACAGAGACCATAACTTTGTTGGAGGCAAAACTGTCAAGATCATTATTTTTATAAAATAATTTTCGGTAAAATATTAACTAGACGGGCAAACACCGAAACGGGCTCCAGATAAAACTTTTAACGAAGAACGATAAAAAATAAACCCGTGCAACCAAAGTTAATTTAGAAGAAAACCTCTTGTCGATCTAATCTTCAACTACAACTTGATTCCGAGTTGAAGCTCCAGTCAGATCTTCTACTGTATTTCCTTACGCGATCCTCAAACGTAGTATGGGCTACGATCCTCCGAGAATTCGTACCGACAGAACACCGATATATTTAAGTCTTGAGAGACAAAAATAATATCATAATTGTAGACACTCCAATTTGACCCCGTCCAATCTCAGGCGAATTCGATGATGAAAACAGTTGGAATGGTGTTTCAGTTCGATCCTCGGGAAGTGATCCAAGCTCGATATTTGAACCCGAAACTTTTAAACCAAAGAAATTTTGTCAAACCTTCGAAACTTGCTGTCCAAGTAAGGCGACCGCCATGTTCAATGTGGCGACCGCCAATAGAACCTCTTGAAAACCCTAGCTAAAAGTGGCGACCGCCACCTTAAACCTGGCGACCGCCAACTTACATTATAGCGACCGCCAATAGAACCCTTCGGAACCTTCTTTCAACATGGCGACCGGCATGTCCAATATGGTGACCGCCAACTCCAAATGGACTGACGTGTCCCAAAACGTGGTAGCATCTCATTAGTTGATGAACTCTATAAATACTATACTTCTAGTACATTTTCAGGGATAGAATTTGAGTGGGAGGTTTAGTGAGGGAAGCTCTGCCGAGTTGTTGAGCAATTCTGAGCTCCGACGCCGAAGCCCTACCGAAATACCGAGATCCGAACCTCCGACGCCTACAATGAAGCCTTGTTTGGATCACCACCCGAGGATTGGCCCATTGAAGCACATTCCCGACTTGAGGATTCTCCGGCAATTTAGGTTCCTCGGATCCCCGGCCCTTCTAGCTCCATTTTTCTACCTCTTTGGAGTGGTCGGGTTATTTTGGTCATTTCATTCCAATAATGTTCTTACATTGCTCATAGTTGCTTTAATTATGTTTGAATTTAAATTTTAGCTTATTTATTTATTTTCTTACTTATATTAGTATTTGAACATCATCAAATAGTGCTAATATAAATTAACAATACGACTAATAAAGCGCTTACATAAAAATGGTTGTAATTATCAATATTACATCCATTTAAATTCTAGTATACTATTTCCTTTCTTTTTCTTTCTTTTTATGTTAATTTAATGTCCTAACACTTAATTTTCTTCTCTTCCTTTAGTTAGTTTAATTTATTTTATTAGCATCCTATTTCACTTTCTTTTCTTTCCTTGTAACTTTAATTTATGGTTCAATTTTATTTTCTTTTTTGCATGATATTCCTTTCCTAACTCTTATTTCTTTTCTTTCAATAGTAGTGTAATTTTCTTCCATAGCATTTGTTTTATTTTTCTTTTTTTTTATCATTAGCTTTATTCTTCTCATAATGTAGCATTTTAATTTCTTTAATTTTATTATTAGCTTTAATTTCTTTATAAAGTTCTATTTAGCATTTCTTTTCTCCTAATATTTCCTTATAAAGTTTCATTTTCTTTTTCTTTTAGGACTTTATTTTCTTTTAGTATTTATTTTGTCTTTCCTTTTTCTTTTCTTTTTCTTTTATTTCATTAAACTCCAAAAATCATAAAAATGTTTTTAGTTTAATTCTCATTCCTTAAATATAATTTTATTTTCTTTCAATTTCGTTTCAAATATAAATAGTCAAATTTCCTTTTATTAATATTTTATTTTTTTTCTAACCTCTTTTCATTTTAGCATAAACTTCTTTTGTAACTTTTTTTTAAGATTCATTTTATACATTTTTTATTTTGCATTTCCCATTTCTTTTACTAATTCATCATATTAATGTTAATGCATGTTTTAGTTTCTTTACCTGAAAGCATATTTTAGAATAATTTAGTTTATCTTTTGTGACAAACCATGTTTAAACAATTTTAAGCATTTTTTAGCATATTTGTACTTTTTTAATTTGAACCATGCTAGCTTAGGTTATTTTGATGAAATTGCATGTGGGAGTGTTCTATGTATCCTTTAGTTAGAAAATTGCATGCCATAGGATTTAAGATTTTATCTCCTTATTTATTTTGATTTGGAGTGCTATATACATATGTTATGTATTTTTTATATTTGAATTTGGATGTTCTCTCTTTGCCTTCATTTTCTTTATTTGCATGTATTTGAAAAATTCTATTAAAGAACCAATAATAATTAGTAGATGCCAACCTTATAGTTGGGCGAACGGGGTGCCTAACACCTTATCCGATTCGTACCTAAGCCCCCAAACCCTCTTTCTTTGATTAACGTTTTCAAGATCAGTAGCCATTTTTGTTTTTCTTAATTTTTCTCAAAAACTAAGTGGCGACTCCATTTTCAACAAAAAGGGATTTTTAAAATTTAATTTTCAAGGTGTTAAAATATTTTCTAAATATCTTTGAAATCCTCTATTTTTGAACATTTTTTAAAACCCCAAAATCCCAACGCCACAATATTTTCAGGCAACTTCGCTGGGGACTGGTTTATAAAATCAAATAAGAGGGCTAGACTTGAAAGCAACATTGGTTCTTAATAAAATTTCTCATTTGCATTTTCGCACGCATATGCATTGTTCTTCAAACCCCCCTGCCTAGTCGACCCGATGCCCTGATCGTTTATCCATTTCGAGAATTGTTGGAAAGACGGGCAAGCCTTACTGACTGCACGCTTTCATAGGTTCAGTAAAAGAGTTCGGTCATACTATTTGACCATGTCCTGCACCACTCTAGGCATGGGAGATATATACCCGGCTCTATTCAGAAGGTACCCTGTTCGATTGACCAAAATTGGCCTTTTGTATATAGTGGACTTAGAACTCTCCTTTAGGTGCTATTGACCCTGTTAGGATTATGTGGTTTTTTTATTTTATGTTTTTCTTGCGTATTGTTATGATTATTTGTTCAGATTAGGTTAGTTCCTTTCCCGAGTTCGGTTCGGGTTTTTCTTTTATCCCTTGTTAATTAGGTTAGCTTTTCTTTCGGGTTTTTACCAGGGCCTTGTTCCTCACCATGTTCGGTTTTCACACCATAGTCTTCTTCTCGAGGTCATGCCCATGTTTCGTTTTAAGGCTTCTAGGGTAGTTTCTCTCTCCTCCAGGTTCTTCTCGGATTGTTGGTTTTCTCCGCCTTTGTTTAGGCTCGTTTCTTTCAAAACTATTGATGTACCCATGAGAGTTAGTCCTTTTCTCTTACCATTATGCTATCCATTTTTCATTAGAATTCTATATTAAACTAACCTCTTAAAAGTTAGAATTGTTTCCTTACCGGAGTGCTGTCCGCTTCCCTATTTTTAGTAAACTTTCCTTTTAGAATCTAGTTGATCCCCCTCCTTAGCCATCATTCTGGTCTTTGGGCTAGCCTGTTGTTATGCTACCAGCATGAGCCCGACAGGGGCATTGTTTTAGTCTCCGTGCTTATTTGCTCACGATTTGCTGTTTTGGGTATCCGAGATATTTGCTATCTGTTGTCAGAATGTTTACCCGGGAGGTGTCTGATACTGGTTATTTTGCTTTTGGAATTTAGGTTTTTCTGTGGATTTACCATTGAGTCAGGAAAAGTACAGTCAGCACATGTCTGGAAAAGATCAGTGACAGGTAGGCTTTGTAGGGTACCCGAATAGACAGTTGAGATAGCAAAAAATGAGGTGAATCTGATAGCCCTAATGAGGGCGATCACTGATATACAAAGAGCTGTAGAGCAGCAAACCCAGGCTGAAGTGCAATGTCAGGCTCAGATCCGGGCAATCCATGCCCGTATGCCTATTGTGAATGAATAGCATGATGACCCAAATCGTAACGAGAAAGACTTTTGGGATGACAATCAAGTCCCCGATGGACCGCAAGTTGTTTCACCACCAACACGGGTCCCTCGTCAGCTGATAGTTGAGGAAAAAAACACTGTTCAGACCAGAGAATCTGCATTGGTTGAAGAGATTAACCGGATGGAAAAGGTCCTTAGAAAGGCCAAAGGAATCGAAGAGTACATGCTAGATGTGGGAGGACTATGTTTGTTCCCAAGCGCTAAGCTACCGAAAAAGTTTAAAATGCCAGATATGGAGAAGTTCGACGGAACCGGAGATCCCTGAATTCATCTCCGAATGTATGTTGGTACCCTGTCGCCAATGGAATTTGATGACCAGTTGAAGGCCCAGCTCTTTCACCGATCTCTTTCTAGGGCGGCCCAGAAATGGTTCCTGTCCCTCGACGTAGCAAAGACCAAGACTTTGGAGGACATAGCTATGCCATTTGTCAGTCAGTACAGCTACAACGTCCAACTAGATGTCACCACCAGAGAGCTCGAAACAACTCGACAGGAGAGCCGGGAGTCTTTTGTTGATTTCTTGACTCGATAGAGGGGTAAGACTGCCAAAATGACAAACCAACCCTCTGAGAAAGAGCAAGTGAGGATAGTAGTGAAGAATCTGTAATCCCCATTGAAGCGTTATTTGATCACGCAGCCACTTTCCACATTCGAGCAGTTGTTTGATGCCGGGGTTTGGACAAAAGATGCAATCCAGTCTGGGGATATTAAAAAATCCAAACCTAGCCAAAAACCTGGAAGAACATTCCCAGTAAACAACCAAAACGAACTTGCCATCACCAACCTCATGTCTCGCTCGAATGAGGTAAACATGCCGAACCCATCCTCTTCTGCCTAACCATCCAACAATACCCCTCAGTCGGACAATGATCAACAGAGGCCAAGGAGGGTGTTCACTTCCCTCCACATTTCATTGTCCACCGCCCTGAGTCAGCTCATCGAGAAAGGGTTTATCAAGCCATTGGACCCCATTCCTGTACCAGATCCCCCACCGCTGAGATTTAATGCTTCGCAATACTGTGCCTTCCACCAAGGTCATGAACACCTAACTGATAAGTGTTTAAGGCTTCGACATGAGATCCAGAACCTCATTGACAACAAGGTGATCCCGCCACCATCCGCTACTCCAAAACCGAACATAACGACTA
Organism: Heliamphora pulchella; assembly: GCA_032270985.1. Lineage (NCBI taxonomy): Eukaryota > Viridiplantae > Streptophyta > Magnoliopsida > Ericales > Sarraceniaceae > Heliamphora > Heliamphora pulchella. The sequence goes on from JAULJZ010121427.1 coordinate 9,190, forward strand.
GCCCCCTGTCGAATCATGTCAGGCAGGCTGGGGTAAATTACATGTCTCTGGGAGAATCAGAGGACTCGAGTTAGCACATCTATTTGGCGCATCTGTCGCGTCCTCATGTTTCAGTAACTGAGGATCTGACAGCATGTTCATTTATTGTGGTTAGAGGCAGTCGAGACAAGATGGAAGAATGGGATGATGGTGCCTAGGGGTGGTATCAGACAGCATTCTCAGTTATCCAATAGGAGGAAGAAGAGCATAACGAGGAAAATGATTAGCCTTTAGATTACCCAGCCCGACCATACGGATTTGGCCATATACTCGACGACATTACCTTTTCCCAACTTTTTGAGAAAGAGGTATATGTGGATGAAATGCAATCCTACTAGCTGGTAAGGATCGTGCTAAAATCAGATGGGGCCAAGTGGACTGATTTTTGGGCTGCTCGGGAACAGCAAGTGGACTTTATTGAAGAGGATATATGGGAAGAAATTGATAATACATGGGCCGTCAAAGACGACGAGGAGAGAAAAGAAAGAATGGCAATCACGAATTTGGGTAATTTATGGGCATTCGAAAGCCCTCCACTTGTGAATGAAGTACGACAGACCAGTGATACAATAACAGAATTATGGGATCCCGAGAAAGGGATAGAACATCTGACTAGAAGCAAGCGACATTTCAAGCAAGCCCATAAATGTAGTACTGAAAAGAAAGTGAAAAAGAACAATTAAAGAAGACGATGTAGTACTGAAACAATTAAAGAAGATGTAAGCCAACATCAGGAGGGATATACTGGGACTGGAGTCATTTGCGATATCAGTAGGCTCCTTGGAAACGTCGGTCGAGTTCCATGTACTAGATGTGTCGGCGTCTTTCAACTTCTTGTTGGGAAGAACTTGGTTGCATGACCCAAATGTCCAGGTTGTACTATCGACTCTCCATCAGAAGCTGAAACTGATAAGAAATGGTACAATTTTGACTATTCACCGAGAAGACAGCATTCATTCCCCGAGAGAAGGAGAGGGCACAACTCTGTTGGAAGTTCAATACAGTGAAGATGATGTGTTGCTCAGTGGTTTTTGGTTTGATGAAGCACAGGCTGTTCAGATGCTGATGAATGAAGAAGAAAGGTATGTTAACCCGCGGGCTGTAACAATGATGAGGAAAATATCCTTCTTCCCAGGCATGGGATTAGGACGCAAGCAGCAGGGAATCCTGGAACCCATTCAGGTATTGCCAACTTCGCACCGTTTTGGTCTTGGGTATAAACTAGTAAAAGAAGATCTGGAAGGGCCTAGAAGGGGACGAAAGGCCGATTACTCTGGGACGCTCAATGGGTACTTCTTCAAGGAAGGGGAAGACTTCCCGTATTATGGCTTTCCAGAGCCATGGATCGACGAAGAAACCAATCAAAAGCTGCCAGGGTTGGAGATCTTTTTCATCCATCAGTTGCCTGACACAGAAGAGGAAGAGACAATGGAAGGGAAAGAAGAAAGAAAGATGGTCCGGGAGGAAGATTGGGCTGACAAGTTTGATGGTACTGACATGGGAATACTGTTTAATGAGAAGATAGCCCAGCTGCAGGTGACTAATTGGGACTGTTTTATGATGGGTTTCAACCCACCAGTAGGCTGCACCATGCTTATCGTCGATGCAGCCACAAAAGAAGTAAAGAATTGGGCCATCGAGTCTTGAAATGTGAATGTCGTCTATCCCGAGTCCAAGTTTGAGTCAGAGTCTATAATCGAGGGTACGTCTGTTAGTGCTCCTCTTTCTGCTTTTACCATCAAGTTTGTAATTCCCTCTGCTTTTAAAGAAATGAACGAAATTTTTGGTCACTCTGCTTTGTTCGATTTATTTTATATACTTTCTTACGATTTTGAATTTGACGGGAATATCCCCAAAGAAATAAAAATTCAACTCAAAATTTAAATCTCAACCCCTAAATTCAAATTCAAGATCATTTAAATCAATTCCAATTTCCAATTTCATTCAATGCCAAATTCAATCTCAATCTCT
>JAULJZ010121438.1:0-11199 GCA_032270985.1 Heliamphora pulchella
TAGAGATTGATCGACACTTCATCAAGGAAAAAGTGGGTCAGGGATTAATATGTATGCCCTTTGTGAAATCTGCAGATTAATTTGCAGATATTTTTACTAAAGGGCTTAGTAGTAAAATGTTTCAACCTATTGTATGCAAGTTGGGCATAAGAAATACCTATGCATCAACTTGAGGGGAGTGTTAAGTTAAGGGTATTATTGTACTTTTAGTATTTTCTTGATCTTATTATAAATAACAAGGAATAGGGTATAAATCCTAAGTTTTGTGTTCTCATTCATTGTTCTTCTCATTCTCTCTCTTCCTCCTTTTCTCTCCCACTCTTTTCAATAATTCTAACAAAGTGAAGGTGCCCTCACGCTTATATAGTCACATTACTTTTGTACCCAGGCAATGTGAGACTCCGCTTCACATCCTCCCTTATGCGTAGCATGCTCACGCAGCAGCATCTGCCGCGTGCAGGCCAAGAACACGCGCCCTACCCATCTCTGGTACTCCAGCTCTGATTCCATGTTACACAGTTTTGGGTAAAACTTAACCTTAAAATCTAGCTCTATTGAAGTGAGGGTTCCCTCATACTTATATAATGCACATATTACTTTTGTACCTAGGCGATGTAGGACTTCGCTTCATAAAACCATGGATGACTTGTCAATATAAACTAATGCACTTGTAAGGATGTTATAAAATAAATAGTGGAAGGCCAAAGAAGACTTTAGTTGAGGTGTAAAAGGACATAACTGCTTTAGACTTTGTCGAGGACATGGCTTCTAGTAGATCAATTGGAGGAAACAAATCCATGTAGTTGAACCATGTAATTGGGATAAAGGCTTGTTGAATTGAGTTTATTTATTTTTTCCCTTTTTCTGTAGTTGCGACTTCATTATGTATTTAAAAATGGTCAAAACATCATGTTAGAGATGCTACTTGCCTAGGAGTTTTGAGGATTTGGATAACTATACTTTTAATTCAAGGATACAGAATACGCTCTCCCCAGCATAGGAGCCACAACTATGGCATGATGTCCAAGACATGTGCTAACCAAACCAAACTAAACCAAGCCTTTGTCCTAATCAATTGGAGTCGACTATGTAAATCCTTTTTATGCCATTCTGCTCTGGGAAGGATTGTATCTTTTTCAATAAGTTCATATCTTTTCTTAATACGACATTTCATATCAATTTAAGTCTACCCCTCCCTATAGTGTTTTTATTTCTCAAGATCTTGTCCCTTTCTTTACTACTGCACCAACAAACTACCTTAATCTATTTACTCTCAACTTATCCTCAATTGGTACTATTATCATTTACTTTCATGCTCCTAAATATGTGACTATAAGGCTATGTTTGGTATGGAAACTTGTCAAGGGAAATGTAAAAAGAAAGGGATGTGAAATTGTTTATTCCTTTCTTTTCCCTTGACAAGTCTTTGAACCAAACATGACCTTAGTTTCATGTTAGCTGGTTATCTGCCACAACCCTCTTGAACCCACTCTGTCAAGATAAAACATTATCGTACTGCATTCAACTTGAAAGCATACATAGCCTTTAACACTTAGTATTGAACCTGTAGCCATCCTTACCTCTTACTTGGTATTGAACCTGAACCTTTTGAAGAGGGTGAACACACAGTCCAGGTAACCCTACTATTTTGTCCAACTGAAATACATGGTTTCAGTTTTTACAATACCTCTAAAGTCCAGAAAAAGAGTAAAGATGAATAGATTCTGTGCCTTGTCGTGCCTTGTTTGTCTATACGGAAAACCTCTTTGCTACATCTCTCATCTTTGTGACTAATTATGTCTCTGTTTTCTCAATCAGCATTTTATCAATCATACCCTTTTGACTTCCGGTCAGGCTAGTGGTAAACATATAATCTTGGACCAGCTCCTTCAAACGCTACATGATTCTGGACATTGTGTTCTTCTGTTTGCTCAAAATGACCTGTACACTTAACATATTGCGGGTGGTTTGCTATCCTCTTTTCTGAAATTGTAACTGAAATTCGTGTCAGCATCTAAAATCTCTTGTTACTTATTTTATTAGGAGTACTTGGTGTTGAGGAAATATTCATATGTGCGTCTGGATAGATCAATTCGGGCAGAGGAGCGATTTGCTGCAATAAGAAGTTTTAGCCAGCAATCAATCAAAGGGTGTTATAAACCTGAAGCTGATCAAAGTGGTGCATTTGTCTTCATGATTTCTACAAGAACTGGGGAAGTTAGCTTGAATCTTGTGGCTGCTGATACAGTGAGTACCCTCAAAATTGAATCAATTGTCTTTTTGTTACCTTCACTTGTATTTCTTATCAAAAATAAATAAACAAATAAAAAACTTCTTTGTTGCATTCACGTAAAATGGCTGTTGAAATACAAGTGTTTTGTTTTGATCATTCATTGGTTCTGAATTTCTTAAGAGCTGAAGATTTCTATTTGTGTGGACTATGCTCAAGTCTTTTTACCTCTCTCTGTTTAATTTGTTCCGTTTTTACGTTTCTGATAATCACTATCCTGATGTTGTACATGTGTAATTGTCAAATCATGAATCAAAATTAATTTTTTTCAAATTGTGAATTGCAAAGATTCGGTTATCAGTTCTAAAATACATATAAAACTATGTTTAACAATTTGATATTAAATATATTGCAAAATCTTATCCTTATATCAATAAGAAAGCCTGTTGTGAATGTTGAATACGTTATGTAATAGGTACCCTTCTATGGCAAAAGATGTGGGTTCTAGTCTTGGCATGGTATATAATACTTTATTACAGTTGAAGTATAAAAATAGACTTTTTAGGGTGAGAAAGAAGAAGAGAGAAGGAAAAGAGGAGAAAAGAAAAAGTCAAAGAGAAATAAGTGAAAAGATTTTTAGGGTTCTTAGCCAACCCCCTTTACATCTAAGTATATATAATTATATATTAAAATAATAGTAAGACCGAATTATAAGAATACCGTCTATACTGAAATAAGAGAAGAACAAAAAGGGTAACACAACTTGATGGACAAGTGTTGAAAAGAGAAGAACGAGATAAAGGCTTAAAAATATCTCCCAATTGGTCTTCCGAGAGAACATACGGTGTGGCATTGTGCATTCTCATTAATAGGTCTCAGATGAATTGGCATTCAACCTCGATATGCTTAGTTTGCTCATAAAAGATTAGATTATTAGTGATTAAATAGTAGCTTGATTGTCACAAAACATTTACATAGGTAAAGCAATATAAACGCCAAGATTTAGAAGAAGAGAGCAAACCCACAACAGTCAGTTCTGATGTTGTATGAGTCATTGCACGATACCCAACTTCTATACTAGAATGGGGAACAACAACTTGCTTTTTACTACTCCAAGTAACAAGGTTACCCTAACAAGTGTACAATAACTAGAGGTAAACCGCTGATCAAAGCGGCTTTCAATCTAGTTTGCAAGCAACATCATAATGAGAAAATGACGGACAAAGAACTAGAAGGCCAATATAGCAACCCTCGGCACACACTTTTCATATAGTGCGTAATTCGGCAAACAACATCATAATGAGAGAAAATGAAGGACAAATAATCAGAAGGCCAATATAGTAACCCTCAACTAGGTGTACTCTTCAAATAGTGCACAATACGGTAGCCAACATCACAAGGAGGTTGATGAGAAGCATGCATATACAGACCAACCACACCAACTATACAGGTAATCTCTGGACGTGTAATAGTAAGATTAATTTCCCATATAAGACGCTAATTACGACTGACATCAAGAAAAGGATTTCCATGTTTAGCATTAACCTTAATAGTAGAGTTCATAAGAGTATGAATTGGCCGAGCAATAAGAAGGCTAGTTGTGCAAATAAGAGATTAAGTACATAGTTCCGTTGGGAGAGAGTAATGCCCTAAGAAGAGCGAGCATCCTCAATCCCAAGAAAATAGGGAAGAGCACCTTAGTCTTTAGTTTGGAAAACTCGACCAAAATGTCGCTTCAAGGCAACAATACCAACAAAGTTGTCACCGAAAGTATAAATATCATCAACATAGACGATCAAAACAATGGTGCCACTAGAAGAGTGACAGAAAAGACATAATGACAGTGGTGGAATGTTGGAAGCCATTCTCAAGAACAATAGAATTAAAGTGATCAAATCGGGCATGGGGAAATTACTTTAGACCATACGGAGTCTTACACAAGCGACATACAAGGTGCTCATTGCTAGAGACAACATAACAAGTAGGTTAATCCATGTGCACCTTCTCATGAAGATCATTATGGCCAATGTAAAAGGGGTCACAGGATTAAAGGTCTTCAAATAATCAACATCATAAATCTGAGTGTACCCTTTGGCCACTTAAGCCGCTTAACAAAACCATCTGGAAGATAATTGAAAGCGTACACCCAGCGACAACCCATTACCGGTTTTTCAGGAGGAAGAGTAGTAAGCTCTTAGATATGGTTCTTATTAAGAGCACTCATCTCCTTGTCCAGAGTGTATTTTCATCTAGACAAGGACATAACCTGCTTTGAAGAACGAATAGAAATAGTGAGCAAAGCACAAGGAATGAAAACAAGGAGAGAAACCATCATGTGATAGATAATGAGCAGTAGGATATTGAGTTTAAGTACGTTTTACCTCTTTGCGATGGGAACCTCTGACGGAGAAGGTGATGTGTTTGGGCCATAAGACAACTTTCCTGTCTTGAGAGCATTGATATACTTGTAATAGATGGTTTCGGTACAAGAAGACAAAGAGGAGAACGAATAGTGGGATTGGCTGACTCTCACTCGCGACGAATAGATAAGGTCGGAGGATAACTTCGTACCAAATTAAGTAAAGAAAGAAGTCAACTCAAAGAGCATGACATCAGCACTAATAAAGTATCGATGAGATTTTAGATGATAGTAACGATATCCTTTTTAAGTACGAGAGTACCTAAGGAAATCACATTTACGAGCCCAAGAAGACAACTTTTTAAAACCTGGATCAAGAATGTGAAGAAAAGTAACACAACCATACACCCAATGAGTGAGAAAAAAAGGTGAAGAACCAGGGTTTAATAAGGAAATTGGGGACTTATGACTCAGAACCACTAAGGGCATAAGATTAATAAGATGCCATGCAGTGCGAACAACGTCATCCCAAAACTATTTTGGTACCTGTATTTGAAATAACAAGGTATGTGCAACTTCTAACAAGTGTCGAGGCTTATACTCAATTACATCACTCGGCCGAGAGGTGAAAGCACACCTAGTTTGATGAATAACAATATAACCAGCACAAAACTAGTCAACAACATATTGAATGTACTCCAAAGCATTATCAAATTGAATGATTTTGATGCGTTTACCCAACTATGTAAATATCTCAACATAAAACTTGGTGAGAACAAGAGGCAGCTGAGATCTTTATTTCAATATAACCGCACATAGAAGGCTCAAACTAGGCAATGTAGGACAATCCAACACACCCCCTGAACCACAGCAGCCAGATACTCGGCACACTGGAAAGCGAGCAACCCAGCTCCGATACCAAATTGAAAACCCCATCCCACACAATTTCTTAAACTCCGGTGTTAGGAAAAGGAGAAACTGAGCATTATAAACCGCACAAATGGGGGCTCAAACTGGGCGATGTGGGATAACCAACAATAAAAAGAGTTTTGGCGATGTTTGCCTAACTGACAAGCTTTGTACTACAAACTAGACAAAGAAACTCCAAGTAAGAAAATCTAACTTTTAACTAACTTAAGTTTGGCCAAAGGAGGATGACCCAATTGAAAATGCCACTGAAGAGCAAGAACTGTAGCATTTATTGCAGATGATGTGATAGGAGATGAGCGATCAATATCTAAACGAACAATTAAGATCCAAAAACTAGAGGCTGCCCTTCTCATGTCCCAAACCAATCATCTTTTTGATTTGGAGGTCCTAAAAAACATAAAAGAGGAAAGAGAGAGTTATAGAGCAATTAAAAGCTTTAGTCAAGAAACTAACAGAAAGAAAATTAATGGAAAAATCCAAAACATAAGGTAAAGCAAGTGACAGATTGGGACGAAGGATACATTTTCCATGGACTGGGCAAGAAGAGCCATCAACTGGAACAATATGATGCTTAATAGGAGTCAAATCAGGAAAAAAAATAAACTACCAGACATATGAAAACTAGTTCCAGAATCTATAAACCACAATTAAGGCGATAAAGCAGCGCATACAATATTATTTTAATTGACTAAGGTAGCACTAAATGTGCATGAAAAAAAATCAGTACGCAATGTCTAAACACAAGATCACTAAGTTGACCGATGAGCACATCACGTGACCAACCAGAAGGAGCTGAAGATACCTGAGATTGTAACTGAGTACCATCGGTGAGATGATGATCATAACTTGGCTTTTCATACTTTCGCCAACAATAGGGTTTAGTATGATTGATACCCCCACCTGTACAACCAATGCTACGAGATCCACTATAAAAACCATGTCCATCATGTGAGCCACAATGAACACTGCCACGACCATAAGTAGAAACTACTGCAGATGCCTTCGGAATAAAAGAAGAGCTAGACATAGTAGATAGATGTCCCAATAATGAGTGCAACAGGCAAGAATAGGCATTAGCTATAGTAGTAAGGTCTCACTGATAAGGATATGATCTTTCAACCCGTATAGCTCAAGGTACATGCTAAAAAGCAAGGAAGCAATAATAAAGTCCGCCCGGTGGCGCTGCCATTGTGCCAAATAAAGGCTTCTTATACGACTTCGTGGTAAAATTCACAGCGTTCAACAGTCGCTGCAATATTTGACTCATTATTGTGCCACGACCATCCCATAACATTTGAATTCTCGCACATCCAATCTTCATGCTTTAGAAATTGAACTATATCTAAGATAAATAGATTTAGGACATTTCATAAGGAATGTGACTTTCACAGAATTGTGAGTATGATGGCCAAGTTAAAATTGATGAACTAGATACATGTGGCTAGTACTTTAATTTCCTCTCCAATGGTTCCTCTTACGAAGAGAGAAATTGAAAAGGAGTTTTGTTCCACTTAGATAAAGTTTTATCTAATAATGTTTATCAAATGATTTTTGAGATTTAGTTAAATAGCTTTGGAGCCTTGGAGGTTAGTGGATTATGATCCTAAATATTGCGATGCAGCGCTGGTCAAGGATCATAACCATGAAACATGCATAGTTTGGAAAACATAGCAACTTAGGGCACGAGGATCTCATTTCGGCTTGGGAATTGTTAGATGCACGCAACCTTACCACACATGGAGATACTTTTTTCATGTTTTGAACCAGTGTCGTTCAGGTTGCATGGAACAACCTTACCAATATACAAAGGCCAACCCTTGAATCCAACATACTTGATAAAACATGTTAAAATGGATGGATGGTCAAAGGGTGCTGTCAATTGGGTGCTCAAATGGGTGCAACTGAGCTTTGGCTTTTTTAGTATGGAGCCTCGTGTTTCAAACCTATGATGATCAGGTCCCAATAAAGCAACTTTATCGTTGTGCCAAGGTCCACCCATGAAACTGTTATACTTGAGGAAACATGGGTGAGAGGTCAAAGGCCATTACAAGTGTGGGTGATGTCAATTGGGTGCTTAGAGAGTGAACTATTCTTTGGCTTTATTAGTATGAAGTTTCCTCTCTCAACACTACTTTCTTCCAACTTAGCTAATATGAGCTTTCGTTGTTGCGTGGGTAGTGGTCACCATGTTGAGACGGATGGTAACAAGTGAAAAATGGATGCGTAATAAATAATTCATCAAGAATTGGACATAGGACATGTTAAGAATAATACAAAGTGATACTTTAAAAAAAATGATTTAGTTGGGAGATAGTGTTACGATTTCAAAGTTGGCCGCTGATAATCTCACATTATGCTGTTTTTGATATTGCTAGACTACAAATAGATGTGCTAGTTCTCATTAATGAAATTTGTGCCACATCACAAAAAAAAAATTCATTTGTATTGGCTATTCGAGTATTCGTGGCCACTATGGTCTTTTTTTATACATTAAATTCAATACTTTAGTTGAAAGGGTTTGGAAATCCAAAATCACATGTTTCGTTGGTGACCCAGTCTATATAGTAACCATAGACTGTTGGAAATTCAAAAGTATTGTAGTCGTAAAAAGAGAGAGAGAGAGAGAGAGATAGAGAGAGAGAGGGCAAACTACAAATACCTCCCCCGAGGTATTAGTCAAATACAGCCAAATCCTTGTGTTTTGAGAATTAAAAGTTCCCCCACGTTAGAGGTTGTCAATTAACGGGGTTAATAGAAAACATCAAATTACTTAACTACCTGTCCATACTAAAATAAAATTGGCAAACTAAGGAAAAGGAAGGAATAGGCTGGAAGAGAGTTTTCACTATGAGTGTAGTAGTAGAGAAATGAGGAAGGGGAGAAAGGGTAGATTGGGAATTAAAAAATAAATAAATGGCTGATGTTAGAAAAATTTATTAATCAACATACCGACTAACTAACCAAAGGGGGTTATTGTTATGAACGGGACGTAATTACCTCAACGTCAGGGATTCAGTTGTATTTGTTGAAAATATGAGGAGAGATGTTTGTAATTTACTCAAAAAAAATATAACCAAATGAGATTGAGCTGCAACATTAGGTAAAGTAGGTGTAAAAAATTTGTATCACTTGAAATTAAGGTATTGAAAACATAGAGAAACATGATATAAACACATTTCTTGTTAATAACAAAGAATGTTGACATGAACATGAATAAAGGCAGTGAGAATTGAGAAAGACATGTTACTCTTTGGAGTAATAGGACCATGGAAGAGCTTGGCCCTATACGCGCAAGTTGGCCCGAAAACCCAATTATTAAAAAAAAAAGGACCATAGAAGAGCTGACCCAAGACACAGTTGAGAGGCAAAAAGAGATGCATTTAGAAAATGCCCATTGGGCTAGAAGTAGTAAAACAATCACAATACAAGAATTCAATTAGAAACTGGTTCAAAATTTTCCAATGTAAAAAATTGAAGCCTATATCTAGCTTCAACCGTGCTTTTAGGTCGCGGAAGAATCTAGGAGCTGAATCTAGAATTGAAGCCCTAAGAGTAAGCATAGTTACTTAGGAGCCTAAACTTTAGTTCCCCTTATACTATGCCTCATTCATAGATATTTTCCATGGTATATATATAACTGAAAATGCAACTTTGTCATACCATACCTGTGAAGTGTTGTGGGGTATGGGGTAGTTTGTGATGCAGAACATGAAACCATAGTAAAACAGATTTGGGTCAAGACAAGGTTGTCGATGAAGAACTACTTCACTTTAAGATGTCACTAATTCTCATAATAGAATATCTGTTTGGAGTGGTAGGTAGTTTCTATGCAAGTGTGACACTGAATTGTTCTTCTTTTATAGATTACACTACCATGCCTCCACTCAACCGACAAACTCTTTTTTATACTCAAAGCTGAGTTACAAACTCAATATCTATGACAACTAAGGTGAGGACATTTTACTAAATCTGAAAAGTACCCTAAAAGAATGGCTGCACTGCAATCCACCTAGACACGGGCCATTAAAATAATTCGTGTTACCAAAGCCTTAGCAGAATGTGGCTGGACATCTAAATAGGGTTTTCACACAATTCAAAGTCAACCGCTAAGCATCAGAAGAAACTCAAATGTGTAGTTTACTTAACAAATGCCTTAAAGAGCCTATTAACACTTATTGCCTAGACCAAGCAAGATTCAAGGATGAATCTACTACTAGAAATCTAGAATATATGGCTCAGCCAAAACGGCTTATAGTACGATACCTATTAACAATGTATCTTTCTAATGAGCGCTTATGCTTTACTAATAAAATTCATACTTGTCTGCTGCCTTACGTGGAATCCCTTTCATGATCTCCAGTTCTTTCCCACCATGTTCTTTACTAGGCATCTAGGTGAACCAGTTAGGTAAAATTCAATGTAAGGAAAGCTGATTAGGTCAGAATTAGGGAGTGCTTACTAATAGTGAAAGACTAACATCTCTCTGTCCTTTTAATATTGGCGAACATCAGGTATGTTCATGCTCTCAGATGATAGGTTGGTAATGATGGGCAATGCTACTAAGAAAACACGACTCTTTTAGTGTTAGGCCTTTATCTAGAAAAAGCTGATATAAAGGGCTGGCACCTAGAATTTAGCCTCCGTTTGATCCTATCTGTTGACCAAAAAATATACTTATCATGAACAATAAAAGGAGAAGAATATATGATCTGAGGACTAAGCTGTTAAAAATTTGTTGCAAATATGGATTTCATTTTTCCAAGACATGTTTCATTGGCTTAGGTTTGAATTTCATATGCATGGGGAAGGTTTGATATTCATCTTATTCGTTAAATCTTGGCACAAGTGAGTATGGTTGAAGAGTCACCATTACCAATTATTAATTTTACAACTTCAAATACGATCAAGTTTCTAATCTATATATGTAATGCTATGGAGTTTCCTTCAAACTTTTCTTGTTGGACACATAAATTTTTCTTATTTCAAGATGTAGACATGACAAGGAAAAGAAATTGAAGAATGCATCAAATGATCATATGGACCTACAATTTAACTTTGACATTCCTTAACTTTTTGTCATTTGTTAGATACAGCTCGACGTACATGATACATCTGGGGCTTGTGCTGTAAACATACACATTATTAATTGTCACACCCTAAATTCAAGGACATGACCAATCATGAATTACGGGCCTTGGCCCAGTAGGCCACAAAAGCCTCAGGATCAAGACAAAATACTATGATGCCAAGTTTTTATATATAAAAAATGTAAAATAGATATATAAATATAGCAAAACAATAATAAAATTGAAGATGTAATCGAACTTTGGGAAAGGGATGATACACCAACTTTTTGTTCTTTAATGGCTGCCCAAAGAATGGTTTTTATTCGGTATGACAGAGTTATTTCTTTTCGATACATTCAAGTTAAGTTTTGTTTGATTGATAACTTTTAAATGCTACAAAGCAGTCTATTTTCATTTTTTTCAACGCTTAGAATGTGATTTTGAGATTCTTATATTTAAAAGCTAACCCTATTTTAGTAAAAATAAAATAAAATAAATGAATTAAGATTAAATAGTTATTCGATAATATCAATGGCGAAACTTAATCTGATTATTATCATATTTTAATACATTACGATTCGAACCTAGTGCGAGCGAAATCTTTTTTTTTTGGG
>JAULJZ010121449.1:0-11199 GCA_032270985.1 Heliamphora pulchella
TCCTATTTTTAATTTTGCTTTTTTATATTTTTGATCACTCGCAAAGAACTTGATAAAAAATCTAAACGTTAGAACGCTCGCTTGGTGTATGTGGAGACACTACTAAAAAACAATTGAAACATCACACTTGAAAAGCGTGATTATAAGGTTATAATCACGCTTTTGTGTCTCCCACACACTCTTCTTTTGCTGCCATCTCACCTCTACCATTGCTCCATTCTCACCATTGTTCATCTTTTTTACCCCCTCTCTCCTCCCTTCTTTTGTCGCCCTTCTTCTCTAAGTATACTAGACTGCAAGCGAGAGAAGGTGTTGGAGATGGCAAGAAGAGAGGAAAAAAAAAAGAAGAGAATGCGCAAAGAGAAGAGAGACATGGTGGCTAAGGTGTTTGGTGGTGGGGTTATGCTGGTGCATTGGGGAGGGGTAGTAGTGGAGATGAAGTAGCGTGAGAGCGGCATCAAAAAGAGGCAGGAATGGCTGCCGTGTTTTTTTTTTTGGTGGATGATGGAGGATTTTTAGGGTTTAAAAACTAAAGATTATTTTAGAGATAAAATAGTAATAAAATTTTTTAATTATGTACATATATTTAACATTATAGTGTGAGCATTTAGAATCACTCAATAAAAATGGTAATTATAATCAAATGTTAGATTTTAAAGTTGGAGCAATACTTCTTTAAAAAATAAAATACTAGTGTCATTCTTCCAAACATAAAAAAAAAGAAAAGAAAAGCATATTTTACCCATAAAAATCTGTAATTTTCTAAATCTCGTAAGTTATTAATTATTACAATTGTTCTTGTAAACAAAATCGTTTAAATATAAAATAATTTAATAAATGTCTTAATTATTAAAAATAACAACATGTTAAATAATTTATATTATCTTATAAAAAAAATACTCATTTAATGTCCTCTTATTTTAAAACTATATAGATCTTTTATAATTTTTAAATTATTTTTAATAACTGCATCTTGCTTACTCTTTTCTCTCAAAAACCATCTGTATGCCTATTCTCTCTCTCTCTCTCCAACATTTATCAATTTTTTTATTATTATTTAATTTTAAAATTATAATTATTTTAAATTTGCACATGCCTGTGTCAACACCTAATTGTCAATTAAATAACTAAATTTTTTTAAAATTGAAGTTCGACTGTCTGGCATTGAACTATTGCGATTATGGCTGAAGATAAGAACACGGGGAACAGCAGCTGCTCCACCTCCAATCCTTGCCCTATCTGCCTCGGACCTCTGCTTCAAGAATCCTATTTGGATCAATGTTTCCGTACGGATCCTCTCTCTCTCTCTCTCAATTCTAACTTGCGCTTCTTCAAATTTATCGAAGGTGTTTTGCCACTCGTGAAAACAAATGGAAATTACAGAGATTTGAGCTGTTTTAGATTCCTAATCCGAAGTCTTGTTTTAGGGTTTTGTGATTTTTGGGCTTATCCAACTCTGAACGATTGTTATTTGCCCCCAACAGGTATTGGGAGGGTTTGCAGAAGTGTTGTGTATCGATATTCTGTCTGCAGTTCGATCCTGCTTGCTCGTGTGGAAATTGCTGATTTTCCCATGTAAAAAAGATAAAATGTTGTGTCATTGGCACATTGTTTCAATAGTGCTCTTCCTGCGTCAATTGCAATGCAATTTAAGCATAAAAAAGGCGGTGCAATTGACCCAATGGACTCTTTGTTACCAATTTTCTCTATATATTGTCATCTCCAACCCTTCATTTTTTTTAAACTCAAATTCAATTCTGATGAAAAATGGGCCAAAATTGAGCTGCAATCATTTCAGCAAACCTATAGCAAGTTGAGGAAAAACAAGATTTTTTCATCAAATGAAGGAAAAGACAAACTTTTCACCAAATTTGGTGAAAGAAGTTTTTGGGATAAGTTTGAAATTTTTTAAGAAGATTTGGTGAAATGTTTAAAAGATTTTTAAGTCACCAATTATTCCAAAATCTTAAGCTGTTAGGAAATGAGCCCAACAGTATATATCATGCTAGCCAACATTCCCTCTCACGTGTGATCTTGTCTCGCATGTGAAGAGGCAAACAAACTTAATTGAACATGTGCACCATCACAAGTGCACAATAACAAACGTAATAGGAAAACAAGCACATATCACGAGATTTGAATCCAAGATCTCGTGGAACTAGAGCTCTGATACTACGTTAAGTCACTAATTATTCCAAAAGTTTAAGCTGTTAAAAAATGGGTCAAACAATGTATATTAAGCTATCCAACAGAAGGATTGGAGCATTCAATTTTTTTTTTAATAAAAAATTGTTGCAATGGGTTTTGAGGATAAGTTGAAAAAATCTTAGAAGATTTGATGAAAAACTTTTTATTATTATTGGAGTGTGTAGCATCAAATAAAGCTTTTAACCAAAATTTTTACTCAATTGATGGAAGAAAATATGAAGGGCTCGAGATGACCTAATAGATGTAGCATTATCCAAAGTGAGCACAATAGTTGCTGCACTCTGAACTGCATTATTAAATCATTGCTGGATCCAAGATGCTTGAATAATCTAACTTCACCATTGCATTTTCTAGTCTAACAAACTAAAAAACTAAAGAGGGAAGAAATAAGTAAAGAACTCGCAGCCCAATGTTGGGTAGATACTATATTATGTGCCATTTCTTTTATCTTTTAGATCATTCGTTTTATGTTGGACAATTAGTGATATTCAAGTGAATGTGTTGAATTTCTATTTTTTTTGGGCACTTTTGAAGGCAAAAAGCCCAACAAACTCCTACAGCACAGGTGAGAGGTTCCTGTTATCTGTAATTGGAGATAGGTTTAAAGCCAAGAATGTTGCGTAGAGACTGTATTCCCAAGTGCCACAGTAATTAATTGGCCAGCTAACTAGCCATGGCATTTTTATACAAAAAGTATTTTATATTGTTTTGTTACCTTTCATATAATTCTTTCATAGGGTAATTTTTATCTTTTTTTGTTACCTTTCATATCATTCTTTCATAGGCTACATCTCATGTAGACTTTATGCTTAATCTCAAGTTTCAAAGCATCAATGGAGAACAACATAATGTATATGTACACATTCAAATTGGTTAGTCATTTCTTAAGCCCGCCTTAACATTTTTCCATTTCAGATAAGTTTTGCTACAATTGCATTGTTCATTGGACCAAAGTTGTTGCTAGCAAGCATTCTCACCTACCTTCTTCTGTAAAGTGCCCTCTATGCAAGGTTTGTTTTTGTTATGTCCTTTTACTTTTACATTAATTTCGTGCAAGGTTTTCCGTTTCTCATTTTGCTTATTAATCTGGTATCCATGCCATTGATATTTTTTGAAGTCCTTGATGTGCCTTTCTAGATTGCCTGAAAAAGTCCCTGGTTTAATCAATGTCACATCTAGAGTGACTCATTCTGAACAAGTGAGGCCTGAGGAGCGAGGTGCACTTTAAGCTTTCAGTGTGCGCCTTTTTGTGGGTTGTTGACTCAAGAACGACACATTTTTTTTGTTCTAATCAATTACTCATTTTCTCTCTTTTTGTTCCAAAAAAGAAAAAAAGAAAAAATGCCAATGTTTTCATTATCATACCATAGTTTCGTATGATTGGTCATATTGTTAAACCTTAATCATAGCATGTATTATTATTGTACATTTGTGTTATAATTAAAGAGTACGCAAATAAAGAGATTAACCCACTCAGTTGTCATGCCAAATTCTTTCACCTCTTTTTGTTTCCTTTTTGAATTTCTGAGTTGTTTGTGTTCTTACTATGGATTGTGTTGTTGTGAACTTCATAGTTATATTATGCACGTTACTCTTACTGTACCTAGTATCACGCCTTAAGCAACATCTTGCACTTAAGCTTTAAGGAGATTTGGGCACCTTAACTTGCCTTTTGACAAGTAATGTAATTAAAAATGCTGAAAAGGTGCAAACATGTACACATGGAGTATACAAGGCCAAAACGCAAAACCACCTATACTAAAATCCCTATACAACCGGAAAAGGACAATCGCCATGAAGCCAAAAAAATAAAATAAAATAGAAAGTCAAAAGCACCACCCCTTTCAAAATAGGGATAGAGCATTCAACACCCTCGAAGGATTTACAATTTCTCTCTATAAGCACCACAGGATAATCTTTCCGGTTACTCCTTCTCGAACATCCTCTATGTCAACACGCAAAAAGCTCCTTCATTGATCTTGGCATCACTCATGTAATTGATGGAACTAGGTCCCAAAACTGTGCGACCTCTAAGCAATGCAGCAAAAAATGTTTGACTGATTGTCCTAATGCTTTACATATATAATACCAATCTACCACAATATTACCTATTATCCTCAAGTTATCAATAGTGAGAATAGCTCCTTTAGTGTTGGTCTAGACCAAAAATCCCACTTTAGTAGGTGCTCTTGCACTCCTTTCCAAAGGAAATCGCAATCTCCTAAGCCGACAAGGCCCTTATAAAGGGTCTCCAATTCTATTGTAGGAAAATACACTTTGATAAAGGTAGGATCGATCTACTGAGCTGCACTAGTACACATTCTTGGGGAATTTTGATCTTTCACATTCTGTAATCATTTAGAGAACTATTTCAATTATTGTTGTATGATATTTTGATGGAGAACAGAAAACACCTCTTTATGGATAATTTTTGTTTGATCCTAGAAGATATTTGAATTCTGTAAATTTAAATTATTTTAGATTTTAGTTTAAATATAATTATTGTAGATTTGTTTAGGTAGAATTGGTTTGTTTTGAAAAGATTTGTTAGCTAGGATTAGTTTAGATAAGATTAGATAAGATTGATCAATTTTAATTTTATCTTTATCTTTTGTTATTTTAATGGACTATTAGATCATTGATTGATTGAATAAAAGTATTCTCTTTCTCATGTGGATTCTAGTTCAACCCTAGGTGCGGATTCCTAGGTCTCTTTAGGTGTAGATTCTTAAAAGATTATTTGTGTTCGTGCTGCATCAATTTGGTATCAGAGCTAATGATCCCATTTTTATAATTTTATTTATTTATTTCTTATCCTTTACCCCATAATGTAGTTTAAAAAATTTGTTTTTTGTTATTTATTTTGTTGATTCTCTTGTCTAAAAAAAGAGGTGAAAAGGGGGGAAAAAACAAGAAAAAAAGAGAGAAAAAAAGAGAGCGGCGAATGATCCTCTTCGATAAACAAACCCTACCCTCCACCCGCAAGTAAATCACTCCACTGCCGACCTCATCGCTATCGTCTGCGCTATCCATTGCTTCAAGGACCACCACCGTAGATCGCGACATTGTCAACTCTGGCAACCACCTTTGCCGACAGCAAAACCTTGCTATTCCATATCCGAAACCTCTATTATCGACACCCTCTTTGCGACCCAAACCCATCGCGACCCAAATCCAAAGTTCAAAAGACATCAACCCCTCAGCGATCTCCATCCCTATCGATAACGAAGCTCTAGACCAAAACCCCAGTCGGCGACAAAGCCCTATTTGCGACTGACTTGTGTCGCCAACTCACTAGGACCATCCAACCAGCCTCAAAGGCCAACAACCATCCGCTTGTAACCCTCGCGACAACCGTCACTTCCACCCAAATCAATAAGGTTCACGAGTCACTCTTTGACCCGATTGAAGGCCTAACCTGGAATTCCTTTCTATGCAAAGTGGCCTAGAACACTATGGATCTTCCTATGCTTGGAGTTTTAATTAAATTTTGGAAAAAGGTAAATATTTTTCATTAGCAAAATTACATTTAATAATTATATTCTCTAGAGAATTTATTAATTTTGCTAAAGGTTCATTTTGTGTTTTCATTAATCCTTTTCCCTTTAGTCATTATGAGCTATTGTGATTCACATCTTGTCTTGTCTCAACATAGACCCCCGAGATCCTCCTCTTTTCATGTTTCATACTATGACAAAAACATGGAATCATCTTCTTGAAAGATCTTAATATAGGTATTCTAATCATCTTACTCATGATAGATATCCTATTCAATCTACTCAGCCCATTCGCTATGTTTTACCGAGGTATTTGTTGTCCCCTCCACTTCTTGTTCACGACCAAGTTATTAGGGATTTTTACAGAGCTACCTATTTTGTAGAGAAAGTGTAAAATTTTCCATTGATGAGAGTTTTTTTTATCTATATCATTTTTTAGTCTTACATTCAAAAAGAAAAACTTGTGATCGAACCACATCCACAGCCTTACGAGGTAATTTGTGACGATAATTCTAAATCTTTAGTTTTAACGAGATGTTTAGTACCGATCAATATGGGTAATTCATATTTGAACAATGTTTATTGTTACATCCTACCCTTACATGGTGGCGTTGTTCTTCTTGGTCATCCTTGGATGCGCGATGTAAGCGCCACTAAAAGACCAAAAAATTGTTACTGAATTTGGTATAATGGTAAGCCTATCTTGCTTCAGCCTCTACCGCCCAAAGTTAAAGCTCACGAACCGTTACCGACATCCACTTCTTTGGTGTCTACATGTTCCAATTTGCCCCCAGTTGCATTAGAAAACGAGTCTCGTCACATAAAAAGTTTAATGGATAAGGATGTTCCTATTTGTCCATTAGCAAATATAACTGACCTACCCAACGTTCCTAATGTGCCAAAGAGTCGTCAAAATGTGACACCTAAAGAACTACTTAAGCATTTACCTTATGAGGGCCATGTTGAGTTGATCTATCAAGATAGTGAACTCTATCACCTCGCGTCGATTGCATCTCATGTTCCTTCCCCTACACCAGTCAGTATTGATCTATCCCTGACCCAGTCCCATTTCATTGCATCGCCACCTATCCACACCTCTGCCCCTAATTGGACCTTCATGCAAATTTACTTTAATTCTCATTGAATATGGATACTAATATTATTTTTTTTTTGGGGAGAAATTTATTCCTTTTCAAGATACATTGGAGCTTTTTATATTACCCACAAATGTCTCCTTGGAGGTTCCTCACTTTTTAGCCCCTCATCAGAGTTTTAACTAGTCAGATTCGAGTTCTTCTCAGCGAAGGAGAAATGATAGGAAACAGAAAATATCTCTTTATAGATTATTTATGTTTGATTCTGGAGGATATTTGAAATCTATAAATATTAATTATTTTAGATTTTAATTTAAATATAATTATTTTAGATTTGTTTAGATAGAATTGGTTTGTTTTGATAAGATTTGTTATCTGGAATTAATTTAGATAAGATTGGGTGATTTTAATTTTATTTTTATCTTTTGTTATCGTAATGGTTTATTTAAAGACCTTAAACTTGTATTTTAGATCATTGATTGATTGAATAAAAGTATTCTCTCAACCTTAAGTATGGATTCCAGTTCAACCTTAAGTGTGGATTCTTAGATCTCTTTAGGTGCGAATTCCTAAAGGATTGTTCGTGATCTATGAACATATTGTATTATATGGGCCTAAGCCCTTTGCCTAAGCCCTTTTCCTTCTCTGATTTCCTTTCCTCTTTCTTTGCCTAAAGGCCCTAAAAAATAAAAATAATTTAAATCTATCTCTCTCTTCCTCTCTCGATTCTTCCCTGCCTTTGTGTTTTTCAATTTAATTTCTCTCCAATCTTGTACTAGCAAACCAAACTGGTCATAAGCACTTTGCTACCAACATGTCAATGTCAACCCATTATCTACCAACATGATATCCAAATGCCATTACCTATAACACCATCCTTACATTTAATATATTAATGCTGTAGCTCTTACACCATTGCAGCCTGATCGTACTCCACTCCAACATTATAATATCGCCATGTTTATTGGGTACCTTTAATAAATCCCTTTTGGTGAAGTGACCATGGATATATGTATGAGAGGGATAGTTTTTGGAGGAGAAGGTCATCCTGTGCAAGTATGGATTTTTAAGGAGAGATTGGGACACTAGTCAAGTGTCTTTCTCTTATGGTAGATGCTTATGAAAGGATATTAGCAAACTTTGGGATGAGTTCTCTGAACATATCTTTTGAGGTTGGGAGTGGGGATCATGTTAGCTTTTGACTCGATGTTTGGTGCAGCGATGTGGCCTTTTACAGGGCATTACCGGCTATCTTTGCCTTGGTAAGGGATATACTATAGAGTTGTTTTAGTTGCAGATTTTGCTTGGAGGACTTACTGGCTACTGTTTCTGGGATATTGAGCTATGGAGGGGCGTGCAGGCTACTGTTTCTGGGATGTTAGGCTATGGAGTGATGTGCAGGATAGGGAGCTGGATCTGGTACTGAATCTTCTAGGGGTTTTGTACAAGAATAGATGAGTGAGAGGAGTAGTTGGTTCAGTTAGATGGAGAGGAAATCGTTGTGGGAGATTTAGTGTTAAATCTTTCTACAGGTGCATGCTTGTAAAAGGCTGTCCTTTCTGTGAAATGACTAGAAGATGCGAGCTCCTTCAAAGGCGGCGTTATTCAGTTGGTCAGTTGCCCTTAGAAAGATTGTTACTATTACACCAGTCAACATATATTAAACTAATTACCTGATGATTTAAACACTGCTTTGCTCTTTCATATGTCCTCTTTTAGATCTCAAAAGCAAGCTAAAGTAATATGAATTGACCAGAAATAGATGAAGATACCCTAAGCAAGTAGGATTTTTATTTACTTATTTATTTGTTTTGAGGGGTTGGGGGTGGGGGGTGGCAGTGCCATTTTAATAGCTAAGAGCACACGTTACCTGAGGACGCAGTGGGAGGAGAGCAATTGTTCTTAAAACCTATATGTTGGGAAGCGCCTCAACAACACAGTAGTTAATGGAAGTTCGTTTCCATCTTTATTCATTCATTGGTATATTTTTGAAGTATGATTTCATGACAAGGTGCTTTTGGCATGTTTCTGCCGTGTTAGGTTTCGGTGTTCAAGCATTCATCCTAGCATGCCCGTCTCCTATGCAGCAAATTAATGTCCGAGATTTTAGAGCATGTCATATCCACTGCATCGGTGGAGTCCCCCTGCTCAAAAGTGAAACTTGTGAAATTAAAAGTGATTGGAGCGGAATGTAAGGGATCCACTTGATGTACAAGTTTGTGGATTGGTGGTCGCTATGGTGCCACCTAGGTGAATTAGGTATCCTAAGTTGGTGAGATACCTGATCATATTGATTTGTCAGATCATCTTTATTTATGTGCTTTCTCAAATGCTGTTAAAGGTTTGCCTGCCTTGTACCAGAAAAAAAGGAGGGCTACCTTCCTGGCAAGGGGAAGATGTGTGCTCAGCAAACCTTTTGCATAGAAACTTTCATTTAATGATCTTAGCTTATTAAACTAAATTATATCCCAATCATGGAAAGGTCTTTGTATTGATTGATCTTCTGTTAGTTAGTTTAACACGTATGTATCTCCACTTTTGTCCTTTGGAACTGTTTAGAATTTCAGTCAAACTAATCCCATTATGTGTCTGATGTGCAGACAGAAAATTTTTCTATAATATACGGATATGATGGAGATTCTTTTCAACAACACTACATTAATCGGGATTTTGGAAATATGTAATTTTTGTTCTATTGATTTCTTTTCTTCCGCTTGACTTTCATATTTAAAACTTCATCAGTACTTTACTTCCGCGCGTTAAATCTGCAGTGCTTTCTTTTCAAAAGCTCACAAATATCGATTACGGTGTTATTATACCGAACCAGGTATACTGTTGCTAATCATTCTGATTCTTTAGTTCTGTTTGTTTGTGAATGTTTGCGTTGTTTCTTGATAAATTCACCTATATTATTATTCATTTGTTAAACAGTTTCCTTGACTGATAAGTTCAAGGTAACTCGGTATTGGATGTCCCGTAAGTATCTTCAGCCGAATCAGTGGCTCCAAAGCTGGTTGAGAAGGGAATTTCAAGCTTTAATTCAGGTTTATATGTGCATCTGTTTTTCATTCTCTACTTCTATTTGGTTAGTTATAACTGGTGCATTTTCTTTTCAACTTGTAAACTATCCGTATAATTCAATGGCACATTCAATTACATATAGCATTTATGTGTGGTAAACTAATCTTTTAGAACAATCTGTAGCAGGAAAGGGAAACCATAGTAATTAGTTATGGTTGGGAACAACTTTAGGATCCGTTGAAATACCTTGTTCCAGTTTCCGGTTTCATTTTGCATTGGGTGTCTACATCTGTTGGATGTGACTGAACATTCTTATCGATGCATTGGAGTCCCATGAATATCCAAAGGCATCATATTGGAAGAAGCTCAACTAGCAAGGCAAGAGCACCAGAAGACTCGGACCAGTCAGCAAAATAAACAAGGCAATGGTCATGTCTATCTTGTGGATGAGTGTTTGGTTTTTCTGTTGGTCTGCATCTGTTTTGGGATGGCAAATTTTCCCGTCTCCACACCGCCCTCGCATCCTCCGCCCCGTTTTATGTAGTTTTCTCTGCCCTCGATAAGAAACGGGGAGATGATGGTATTTCTTTTCCCCATCCCATTTTCCCTTGTCCCGCCCCCGACTACATTCATTAAATATATTATATATATAAACACATATACAAAGTTTATTTTTAATAATATAATAAGACTAAAATATAAAAATGTTATACTTATTTTTTTACTTATATTTCTTATTTCTTATCTTTTAATTCTTATCATTTATCAATATTAATTTTTATACCATACCATCTCATTTTTTTAGTATCCCTTTCTCTTAAAGTTGAAAATTACCCCTGTTATGCCCGTCCCTGCCACTTTCCTGATTTTTCCTATCCGCCCCTGCCCCGATAATATACGGGGTGGCCCCACCCCATTACCATCCTATTGCTTGATGTTAGATTCCATGTACACTTCTAAAGTGTGCAAGGGAAATTGTTTCAAATGGTTGAGCTGTGCCATGCGTCGAGGAGTGTTATCAGCTTATGACATTGTCATTTTCCCGGAAGAATGCATTGTTCAGTTCACCACGGAACCCACCTCTGTTAATGATGTCGTTGTTGGTCCACTTGGGATATTTGGGGTCCCACAGAAAGAACTCAATGTGTCAATAATTAAGTAAATGCAATAAATATTATTTTTCTTTCATCTTGGTCTATTATTTTACTTCAACGTCGCATGATAACGTTAATACCTCATCGTCCTATGTATCCCAACCCTAATGGGTTGGTCAGAGTAAATATCAATCACATTTAGTAACTTAATGTTTAGAAAAAAGAAATAAAATTTAATATCTTAATTTATGCCTCGCAGAGATTCATCCCCGAAGGGTTTAACAT
>JAULJZ010121460.1:0-11198 GCA_032270985.1 Heliamphora pulchella
TTGAGAAATCATATTAAAGAACCAATGATGATTAGTAGAGGCCAACCTTACGGTTGGGCAAACGGGGTGCCTAACACTTTTCCCGATTCGTACCTTAGCCCCCGAACCATTTTTCTCTGGTTAACGTTTTCAAGATCAGTAGCCATTTTTGTTTTTCTTAGTTTTTCTCAAAAACTAAGTGACGACTCTATTTTCAACAAAAGGGATTTTTAAAATTTGATTTTCAAGGTGTTTAAAATATTTTGTAAAATATCTTTGAATTCTCTCATTTTAACCCTCAAATCCCAAAGCCACACATACATGTTTAAAACTAGCAAAAAAGAAAACTATGACTCTTCCACCCCTCCAGCAACCCCGGATCAACCTGTGTGACCGGTACCTAAAAAACATTTCAAATCTCACACCGTGAGCCAAAACTTAGCAAAAACTAGACAAGTATGCAGGATAAGCTAAACTTGCTAGGAAAATGAGGTGTAGTTTTTATCTTTCAAGCCTTAAAATAGTTTGAAAATAGTTTTATAATACGACTCGCACGAGTCCCAAAGAAAACATATATATATATATGCGACACATGAATACATATCTAAACTGGCTCACAAGCCTTGACAACAGTTCTATAACAACCAGAAATAACTCATGCAATCCATTCACCATGCCCAATGCACTATGAGCAACACACCCAACACATGTCTCTTCAGGACCTCGTTTCTGTCCTTCAGATTCACACACACACATCTTTAGGATCATGTTTTCGCCCTTGAAACTATGCATATCATCTTAACAAATATTATGCCACAGTTAAGGAAAAACAGTAAAAACACAGATAAAGGTAACAACTATAGACTCTTGACCATTACCCTAGTCACCATTTAAGGCCTACTCGGTAATGGCAAGTTCTATATGGATTTACAACAACGTAAACAAGCCCTTCACGAAGGCAACCGACTTATTTTACAAGTTCACAACCTGAGGGCCCTAAGCACCCACTAACCACTTAGTTTACGGGTTCACAATCCGAGGGCACTAAGCACCCACCAACCTCGTTTACATGGATTAACCTGAAAGGCACGTAGGGACCTACACAACCCGGCACCTCAGGACCACATTCCCATCCTTCAGATACCCACATGCACACACACAATACAAGGATCTTCTCGAGCTTTCACTGAAGGACCACTGCCCCATCTAACATTTCTCGGGCTTTCACCGAATCTAACATTTTTCGGGCTTTCACCGAAGGACCACTGCCCCATCTAATGCATGCCACCCATGCAACACATGCAACGCAAGCAACCCGTGCAACACACACATACCACACACGCAACCCGTGCAACATGCACTACATGCATCCACTCTTCATAGCCCACACACACATGCCTATAAAACTCTGCGTTTTAAAGCAAAAATCACATTACACATAACGATACCAAAACTATGTAATTCATCTACACAAATCGTACATAAATAAACTAGAGTTATAAATGCACAAAGCTAGATATAACTTCACATCATGACGCTACCCGCCATATAACCCGACACGACATCACATGCCACGCACCCGTCATTCGTTTACCCGAACGACCCGTCCACACACCGGAAAAACCAACCACAAAACTAAGCCTAGCTTGGAGGCCAACACCAAAACCATAAAACCTTAATTTTCACAAACCAATGTCTTCTTCCAAAAAGAACCACGGGCCCTAAACACGCCCAACACGGCCATCGCAAACCCACGCCGACCACACGCACACAACAAAAACCCGATGGTGAATAAACACCACGCACCTAACCATGCACCAACACCCACATCTAACCATGCATGTCACCCGAGGCCACTACACGACCTCCGAAATCACAACACGATCAACTGAATCCCAAAACCCAACCACTGAACCACAAACACACAACACAGCACCTCAGTCGACTGGACCCCAACCCCCAATCGACTGAAAATACACTGGAAAGCTAAAAACCCAAACCAAAAACATTTCTGTCGACTGACCTACTAGGCCCAGTCGACTGAACCCCAAACAGAACCATCTCAGTCGACTGACCTCCCAAGTCTAGTCGGCTGGCCTCCCAAACTCAAGATCCAGTCGACTGACCTCCCACGGGAGCCATTTTTAAGTCATGGTTTCAACCCTCCAAACCTCGAATAAACGCGTCGAAACTCCCATCCAACACCCTCGGACATCTACACTCCCAAGCCTATCATCAACACCACGAAAGAAACACCCGACACCTGATTCCATCCACCAAAATCACTGAAAAATGATTTTTATCCCAAAAATCTAACTTGATACAAAATCAGATCTACAGCAATTTAACTGTTAAAAACACACCCGATTACACGTAGCATCCTTATAAGACACGAGAGTCTAGGATCCTACCTCAGTGAGTTAAAAACTTGACGCCTCGAACCACGTGTAAAATCGAGTTTTGCCGAAATAGAATTCTGTCTTGATGAAAGCGTAGCCCACCGTGCCAAAAGCAAGGATCCGCAATTGGATCGTCGAAAATCGAGCCCCGAGCCCCCGAGAACTTAGAGAGAAGACAGAGAGAAAAAAAAAACTTGTTGGAAAAATTTTGAAGATATCTTTTGAAAATATCTAACTCCATATATTTATAGGCCTCCAAAATATCTCTCTCTTTTTTAAAATTTTTAAAATTCGCACCGCAATACTCCACAGCCTCGGGAACCTGTCCCGCATGCATATTTAACCCCAATCATGCATCAAAACACATATCAACATGCAAAATCAAAAATGGTAAACACGTGTCGAAAAACGCCAAAAAAGAAAACGAGTCGGGGTCTCACAATATATATATATATATATATATATATATATATATCACTTTTTATCTTTTATTTTTTTTATTTTTTAGAGAAAGAAATAAATATTATTCCAAAACACATGTTCCAATTAGAGTGTTTCTAAGGATTTTGTTAATAAGTCAATTTGTTGAGGTAGTGTGAAATACATTCCTTATTAGGTCTGACTTTCTAACTCATACAGTTCGAGTTTTAGGCAAAGAAATCATGGCGGTGTTGAGTATTTGGCCAAAAATGGCTATCAGCTAGTAGATTACTCGAGCGCCCAAAGGGACTGCTCGAGCACTCTATTGCCAGTGAGCCTATTATTGTAGTTTTCTGATTTGGCCATGTAATTTTTTAGTTTTTCTTTTATGTTGATATGAAAACAATAATTTCAATTTTTTGTAATAGAGTCTGATGTGTGCCACATATCTACAATGGTGACAAACATGGACAAATTTTTTAAAACTCTTTACTTTTGGGGGAGGTTTTTGAAACAAATTTTCCCAACTTTTACCCTTAACTTGATCAAAATTTTTTAAAGAAACTTGACCCGAACTTTTTGAGATATTAACAGTTTTCACAAAATTAATTTTACTTAAACTGTTTGATGAAAAAGTTTCACCCATATATCCAAGTCCAATTCGACCAAAAGCCACCTTTTGCACACTTACAATAGTTTTCAAAATTTTTGAACTTGCATTAAATTTCTTAAGAGTAGCAAATGAAGAATCAAGATCTTTTTTCAATTTTAAAACTTTTGCCTTAAAAGAGGATCTTAACTCAATCGAATTATCTAATTCTTTTTCCAAGTCCATAGCATTAGACTTAAGAGAATTGTATAACTCAAAAAGTTCATTCATTTTCTTGTCAGAATTGATCAATTTTTCAAAAACTTTAGGTTTGTAATTTTTCAAACAAGTCAACTCATTCTTTGACTCAGCCAGTTCTATTTTAAGGCTTTCGTTTTTCTTTTCAAAAACTTTAAGTTTCTGTGACTGTTTAGTGATAATTTTTGTTATTTTATAGTTTTTTTATACAATTTCTCATAAGCCCACTAAGACTCTTTTCACTGTTTTCAATTGAATCTGAATTTTGTAAATCTTTACTAGAGTTACTTTGAGATCCAACGAATTCTTGATTGGAGAAATCAAATTTAGATGAATTAACTAGGGCAGTGAATAATTTAATATTTAAGTATTTTTCCTCAAGAAAATCCATGGCTGACAGTTATTAAGATCTCTCTCAAAAATATTTTTAATCAAAAAAATATTATAATAATTTGTTTAAACGAAAAATATTATAAAATTTTTAACAAAAAATATTATAATTTTTTAATCAAAAATTAATATAAATTTTTTAATCAAAAAATATTATAATTTTTTTAATCAAGAAATTGAATAAGCCTACTCTGATACCAATTGAAGAAATAATATTTAAATTATTTTATATGCAACGGAATGGAAATAACGTCTGCCATTGATTTATTTTAGGTTAAACAATCATAAGTAATAATAAAAAATAAAAAACACAAAAGAGAGGTGCGCTGTTTTTTACGTGAAAAACCTAACTTAGGTAAAAAATCACGGGACTAATTAAAGTCCAGGTAATCAAGCACTAAACAGTCGAACAGTTACAAGAGACTTATTTATAGACTTTAATTAAATCTTCAATTCAAACGTCTCAAGCTGTCTCGTTGAATTCACATATACCGTTCTTCATTGGATCACTACAGCAACGACTCCTCGAAGTTTCACAAGTATCGAATCATTAATACTTTCACATTAACAGAATCCTCTATCGGTAAACTTAGAAATCCATCTAAGTCAAACACAAATAATTTTCGTAATTTTGAAGACTCGAATGTAACTTCAGATATTCTTTAAAGTTCTGGATTTTTGTATTTCATAAGTGATATTTCGAGTCAGGGGTATGCCTTATATAGGTATATAATCCCTGCAGTTAGAGTTTCAATCGAATTAAAATTGCCAAAAGTCCTCTCGAGTGGACTTGGGATCGCTCGAGCGGTCATGTGATAGATTGTATTCTGCCTTATCTTCTCTTACACGAACCTGCTTGAATAGTTTGTACTCTTGGTTTCAATGTATGTGCTTTAGCTTTTTGGCTGAAATAGAATTCTAAACAAAGACTTCTAACCCTTTTAAGACTCACAACTCAATTAAATGATTCTAAGAAACCCAAACAAATTAGAAATCCTAGGGTTATCCAATCACATGAATCCTAAACACATTAGGAGTTTTACAATTATATTAAGACCTGAATTGCCATATAAAAATCAGGGAAATTAATTTAAACGATCAAATAATTAAATTTCTGACAGAGTTCATTGCCAAACGTATTATATTATAGTTTTCAATCCTTGTTCATATATATCCAACTTGATTATACCTAATTATACATATCTCTATCCAAACTCTTTCAAAAACGTACAAATATAGAAATTCAGCTCATATATATTCCATCC
Organism: Heliamphora pulchella; assembly: GCA_032270985.1. Taxonomy (NCBI): domain Eukaryota; kingdom Viridiplantae; phylum Streptophyta; class Magnoliopsida; order Ericales; family Sarraceniaceae; genus Heliamphora; species Heliamphora pulchella. The sequence continues at coordinate 5,301 of JAULJZ010121460.1, forward strand.
AAATCAAACTTATTTTCACATATCCAAACATGAAGAGTAATCATCAATATCAAATATCTCAAACCATAATCTTTAATCCCAAAACGTAAATAACATTCAAAAAGTAATGTCAAATTAAAGTGCATTCAAAAGGTAATTACCAACTCCAAGTGTATCTAAATATCCACACTATAAGAAAATAAATTTTTTGTAGCATTTTTTTGCTAGCATTTTAAAAAACCCCGGCTAAAAGTCAATTATAGCAGCAGTTTAAAAAAAGCATCCAAAACTAAGTGTTCAACCGCGACAAAACGCTAGAATATTGTCATGCCCCAAACTCTGGATTACGTGAAGCATCCATAACAACCATATAAAACACCCAACCCGATGTTTACTCATAAAGTAAAACACACAGCATTTAATATATTCGCCAAAAAGGCTTATATTACACGGTCTCAACACCGATAAACATGTTATAACATATATGATTAAAAGAACAAAAAGGAAGACTACAGGTCTTCTGTCTCTCCAGAAACACCAAATCAACCCAAACGATCGGTACCTGAAAACATTTTAAATCCCACACTGTAAGCCAAAGCTCAACAGAAACTAGACAAGCATGCAATATAAACAAAACATGCTCGAAAAATGATGTGTAGTTTTCGACTCACACGAGCTATAAAAACGGTTTTATATCTGAACTCATATAAGTTCCAGATGAAAACATTTTAAAACGGTTTTATACGAGGACTTCCAAGAACCTCAAGGAAAATAGTTTTGAAAATGATTTTGTATCATGACTCATCAGAGTCTAGAAAATAACTTGATATATAAATATAGTACAATACTTCACCAGCAAAGATAGACTCCTACGAGTCAAGACTCCCACGAGCCCCACATGTAACACAGAACCAACTCTCACAAGCCTTAATAATCGTCCTATCACATAGATACAGATCCATATTCAAACATACATCCTTACACATGCCTATACTACGGAATAAAATCGCATACCATGGGATAAAACCGTATACCACGAGATAAGACCGCATACCAATGGATAGCACCGAATCAACATATGCATAAACAAAACTAATTAGAGTTCTATAAGCACAGAAGCACGTATAACCATGACATTCCACGTAACAACGCAACATAACCCGACACGATATCACATGTCACGCACCCGTCATCCGCTCACCCGAATGACCTGTTCACTCACCGGGACAACCAACAATGTAGAAAACCAAAATCTAACCCGAAGACCAACACCTAAATCTCCCACCAAACGGTTCTTGCCAGAAACCACCTTTAAAACAAACAACGGACCCACACGTCCCGTACCCAACGATGCACCAACCACCATGTGCACAACGGTACCTCATCACCCACATGACGTGACCAACACCCTCTCCGTGACTTCAATCGATAGGAACCCAAAATCTAATCAACTGAAAAACCACTAGAGGAGAGTAGTCGATCGAGCCTCATAACCCAATCGACTGAGAGGCCACCACATAACCAATCAAAAACACCAAACGCCCAACTCAGGACCCCAGTCGACTGACCTCCCACGCCTAGTAGACTGAAAACACACTGGAAACTAAAAACCAAAAATCGAGCCAACTCATTCGACTGACCTCCCATGCCTAGTCGACTAAACCCACATAACTACGATCCAGTCGACTGACCCTCTCGATCCAGTCGACTAAACCCAGGTAAAAATCGACTCTGAGCTACTATTTTAGCCCTCCCGAGCCCAAAACAAAGCCTCAAAACTTTCATCCAACACCCTCGAACATACACACGCCCAAGACTAACACCAAAACATCGAAAGAAACACTCGAGACTCAATTTCATCCAACCAAAATCGACGAAAAATGGTTTTGAACCCCAAAATCAACGTTTAAAACATAAAACAATTTCATGCATTTTGAAATGGTAAAAGCACACACGATTATACGTAGCACCCTTATAAAACATGAGAGTCTAGGATCCTACCTCGTTGAGTTGAAAACTAAATGCCTCGATCCACGTGTAAAATCGAGTTTCGCCAGAATGAAATTCCATCTGAATGAACGCGTAGCCCACCGTTCCAATAGCAAGGATCCGCTGTTAGATCGTCGAAAATCGAGCCTTGGGCCCCGAGAAGTTAAAGAGAAGGCAGATAGAAAATAAGAAAACTTAACTGAGATGTTTTAAAAATATCTTTTGAAAATATCTAATACCAGATATTTATAGGCCACGAAAATATCTTTTTTTTAAAACCCGCATCACAGCACCTAACAGCCCCTAAAACCAACCCCGCAAGTATATCTAAACCCAAACATGCATAAAAATGCATATAAACATGCTAAAATCAAAACACCAAACGTGCATCGAAAAATGCTAAAAAAATGAGTCAGAGTCTCACAACTCTCCCCCCTTAAAGGAATTTTGTCCCTGAAATTCAGCACAATGTCAAAGAAAACAACCACGTTGATCGCAATCGACACAAGCATAAGAGATGGTCAGCCAAACCATTCCTAGGATATAGTCAAACAAGGTCAGGCATCCTAAACAAAGGCCAACTATCTCAAAGACACGGGATCTATAACTCACCCCAACCTCACAACCATTGTCTCAACACAACACACCATCCACAGAATCCATCACCAACTCCCCAAACAAAAGAAATGAAGAAACTGGCCTAAATGGTGCACATTTAGACAGTACCTCTATGGACTAGAGAAACATCAGTATCATCCGGTACAACCGATGATCTAAAAGAACTAGGAGCTATAAGTGCATATGCTCAGCCCTGTGTCATTCTGTCCTGTCCGCCATAACCCAGCACTGTCAGTTGCTGCACCGATTGTACTGAAGCACCACCACCTGCAATCCGAGAAGTCTGAACTATAGGATGTTGCTGTTGATCCTGCATAAATGAACCCTCTAGTGTGCCTATCGTGCTCGGCGCACTCTCTCTCTGGGGACAGTTCCTGCTAATATGTCCGGTCTGACCACATCTATAGCAAATCGGCAGCTCCCTAGCCTGTGAATGATCCGGTACAGAACTCTAGGACTGCCTCAACTGTGGATCTCGAAACTGCCTCGGTTACGAGTAATCTGGCACACGATGCCCCGGCTTCCCACACCGATAACATCTAACCTCCCTCTGCTCTGGCCTCCCCGACGAAGCCACCGATGGTGCTGGTGCAGAAAACTGCAGTGGTATCCCAGATGGATGGAAACTAATACTAGAGGACTTCTACCTCTTGACGAAACGCCCATCTGTCTGTACCTTTGTCCCACCCTATGGTGTCCTGGCCTCCCTAGAAGCACGAATCTCTGCTAAGGTATTTTTAATCCTCGCTGCTGCCTCCACCAGCTCTGTAAACACACGCAGCCCCATACCAACCACTCTCTCTGATCGTGGGCCTCAAACCCCGCTCAAACTGTCTCAACCTCAGCTCGTCGGTCGCCACCAATTCAGGTGTGAAACAAGATAAGCTAGTAAACTTGGCCTCATACTGCATGACACCCATCGCTCCATGGGTAAGAGTATAGAACTCCTCTCTATACAAGTCTCTAGATAAAGCAGAAAAATATTTCTCTAGAAAAACTCCAGTAAACGTTGCCCATGTGACCTCCAAAATATTTTTGGCATATTTCCACCACTTGTGAACATCACCCCTCAGCTGAAACGTGACAAAAGAAACCTGTAACTCGTCGTTAACTATCTGCAGCATGTCAAGGATTCGAGTCATCAGCTCCAACCACTCCGTAGCCATTGTAGGATCAGGATCCTCAGTAAAAGTAGGAGGATCCATACGCCTGAACTCTCGTATCACCACTTTAGCCCTCGACTCAGGCAATCCCTCTCTAACGGTCTCACTTCTAGCTGCCTCAACCAGCTGCTAGATAGAACCAACCAGCACACGCAGGAACTCAGTAGCGTCCATTGGTCTCTGGGGAGCATTTGCATCCCCAGCATCAGGGATAGACACATCTCCTTAGCCAAAACCACGGCCACAGCCTTGACCACGGCCTCGCACTCTCCGTGCAGACATCGCGTCTACAAGAAATAAACACAGAATATAAGATGCAACATATAAGCATGAACCACATAAGCACGCTAACACGTAGTCACATAAGTTCATGCTATATAAACTCTACATACCGAAGAGAACTGACAAGAATGACATGTCAATTTGGATAACCTACTCAGATTCCCTGCTAAAAATTACATCAGCTAAACGCGTTTCTAACTTGGCTCCCAAGTTTGTTAATCCAAACACCCAAAGACAAGGTAAATAATTCCTATGGTTCAACCCCCATGCTCACATATGCATAACATTCACACATACCACGCATGCTAGCACGTTCGTGTTATAAAACATCTAAACACATGCAGTCAAGCACACGCAATCAACCTCACACGATGATGCACCCTCTTTCCACGGCTCTTAGGTATTCGAACCTAGAGCTCTGATACCATTCTATTACGCCCCAAACTCCGGGTCACGTGAAACATCCATAACAACCATATAAAACACCCAACCCGATGTTTACTTACAAAGTAAAACATATAAGCATTTAATATATCCACTAAAAAGGCTTACATTACACGGTCCCAACACCAATAAACATGTTATAACATACATGATTAAAAGAACAAAAAGGAAGATTACAAGTCTTCTGCCTCTCCAGCAACACCAAATCAACTCATACGAATGGTTCCTAAAAAATATTTCAAATACCACTCCGTGAGCCAAAACTCAACAAAAACAAGACAAGCATGCAATATAAACAAAATATGCTCGAAAAACGATGTACAATTTTTGACTCACACGAGCCATAAAAATAATTTTATATCTAAACTCATACAAGTTCCAGATGAAAACATTTTAAAACAGTTTTATACGAGGACTTCCAAGAACCTTAAGGAAAACAGTTTTGAAAACGATTTTGTATCACGACTCTTCAGAGCGTAGAAAATAACTTGATATATATATATAGTACAATGCATCACCAGCAAAGATAGACTCCTACGAGTCAAGACTCCCACGAGCCCCACATGCAACACAGAACCGACTCTCACTAGTCTTAATAATAGTCCTATCACATTGATATAGATCCATATTCAAACATACATCCTTACACATGCCTATACTATGGAATAAAATCGTATACCATGAGATAAAACGGTATACCACGGAATAAGACCGCATACCACAGGATAGCACCGAATCAACATATGCATAAACGAAACTAATTAGAGTTCTACAAGCAAAGAAGCACATATAACCATGACATTTCACATAACGACGCCATATAACCCGACACGACATCACAAGTCACACACCTGTCATCCACTCACCCGAACGACCCGTCCACTCACCGGGACAACCAACGATGCAGAAAACTAAAATCTAACCCGGAGACCAACACCTGAATCTCCCACTAAATGGTTCTCACCAGAAACCACCTTTAAAATAAACAATGGACCCACACGTCCCGTACCCAACGATGCACCAACCACTAAGCACACAACCGTGCCTCAACACCCGCATGACGTGACTAACACCCTCTCCGTGACTTTAATCGACAGGACCCCATAATCTAATCAACTGAAAAACCACTAGAAGAGAGAAGTCGATCGAGCCCCATAATCCAATCGACTAAGAGGCCACCACACGACCAACCAAAACCACCAAAAACTCCAAACGCCCAACTCAGGACCCTAGTCGACTGACCTCCCATGCCCAGTCGACTGAAAACACACTGGAAACTAAAAATCCAAAATCGAGCCAACTCAGTCGACTGACCTCCCATGCCCAGTCGACTGAACCAACAGAACCACGATCCAGTCGACTGACCCCCTTGATCCAAGCGACTGAACCCAGGCAGAAATCGACTACGAGCTACTGTTTCAGC
>JAULJZ010121471.1:0-11198 GCA_032270985.1 Heliamphora pulchella
ATCTCTGAGTTGGGATAGGATTTGGGGGTCTTTGAGATAGGGCAGGTAAATGGGGGCAGGAGAGAGAGAAGAGAGAGAGAGAGAGTGTGTGTTTTTTTGAAAGGTTTTTTTTTGTAGGTAATTTTTAGTTTTATATTATTAATTTTAGTTAAAAGTTATAATTTTTTTTAAATATTTATAATTTTTATTATAAATTATAATTATTTTTTTTATATTTCAGTTATAAACTATAATTTACAATTTTTACTAAATACTCGCAATATTTACGATAAATTACAATATATAAATTATTAATTTCAATCCTACCAAACAAGAGAGAGAGAGAGAGAGAGAGAGAGAGAGAGTTCATGGTACTCCCTAAATAAGGGCTACGAGACAGACAATGGATTGAGGGGGTCACTGGTTAGAGGGACAAACACTGCTGAGTCACTGGTCACTCACCTGATAAAAGCCTCATCCGCATTTTCTGAGTCACCAAGGACTGACCCACAACTTGGAACAAAGGACCAAGCGTGCTTAATTCCTGATCTATGAATGACTTAGTTTTTTGAGAGATTTTTTTTGTTTAAAAATAAAAATCTCTCGTTCAGTTGTTATTTTTTTTATATATTTTTATATTTATTTTTTATATAAAAAAGCAAAAAAGCCATAAAGGTTAGAAAAAAACTAGTACAAACACTTACTCTTGTCTTTTTTTTTTTTGTGTTGGATCCATAATTTTTACTCATGATGTGCATGGACAAGATTTTAATAATGATATAATAATCATATTTTGATACTAATCATATTCAAGTATTACATAATATGATATTTTACACAAATGATAATAAGGCAGTGTGAGAGCTAGAATATTGTGTCTCATTTTCGTTCCAATTTTCTACTGAGTGTGGGCATGAAAGAAAGTTGGAAGAATAAATGGGGACGGGATGGGAATATATAAAGAATAATTTATAAAATTTAAATGGGTTATATTAACGAGAGCTAATGGTAATATAGTAAGTAAAAAGGTAATATTTGATTAATGATTAATATTCAAAATATAGAAAATGAGATTTAAAGAAGAAAAGTAAAAAAAATAAATATAATATTTTTATGTTTTAATATTTTCGTAATTTTTAAAAATAAACTCTATCTATATATTTATACATATAAATATATTTATTTTATGGAATTAGGGCCAAAACGGGAGAAAATTGCCATTCCCGTATTCCCACTCCACATGTTATCGGGAAGAGAAAATTCCATAAATAACAGAGGAAAAAAAATTGCCATCCTTATGTATAGTGCTTAAAAATAAATAGTAAGTGACGTAAAAATTATATATAAAATGCCATATTACGTGATACTCAATTATAATTATCAAATATAATTATTATAGCAATTTTTAATAAAATTTATCCATCATATTACCCACATCATACTAATTTTAAATGTGAATCACACACACTATTTTATGTAGGGTTACACGGTCCGGTTTAGATAGATTTTGAATAAAATTAGGAATCACATCGATCCTTACGGTTTTAATAATTTTAGAACCAAACTAATTCGAGTAATTTATAGAACCAAACCAAACCAAACTAAACTTATTATTAACGGTTCAACCCCAGTTTAAAATTACAATTCTACTAATATACAATACTTCACTAATCTAGCTAAAATCACTCAAAACTCAACAAAAAATAAACGGTATAAACAGTTCTACTAAACAAAGAAATCACATTAAAACATAAACAACATAACAGGTTCGATTGTTCAACAACTAGTAGCTTCATAATTGTTCAGCTCCAAGAAAAAAACATAAAAAGCATTAGAGGACTTCGTAATTGTTCAACAACTTCAACTTCAAAAAATTGTAGCAAATCAATAACAGTTCAAAAAGATAATTCAAAAAATAGCTAATTCATAATTGAAAAAAGTCAAAAAATAATTACACATACTGTTTCTATTTCTGAAGCTGTGATGTGAGATAATAGAATTGACAAAAGCTGTTTTTTGATGGTGAAAAATGCTTGTTGCAACGGCGACAAGCCAGTGGTGCAGCGATGAGCAGTGCAATGGCGAGCGGCGAATGGTGCAGCGGTGAGCGGCGGACGGCGCAGTGGTGAGCGACGGACGAACTGGTGCGGTGTGGTCAGTAGTGAACTGGTGCGATAGCTACTTGAGAGAAGAGAGAAATTGGGAAGTGAGAAAACTAGGGTTTTTGTATAAAAATAAATAAATAAATAAATAAAGTTCATTCACTTTTTGAGTTATTGCACGGCGCCCAAAGAAAGTTAAGAAACTAAGAACTAGGCATAAACAGTTCTTAATTTCTATTAACCAAAATTGAACTGTTCAAAAATATAATCGAATCAAATAGTACAATCCGGTCCGGTCCAAATTATTGGCTTACTTGCTTTTTTTGAACACTCCCTAGTTTTGTCCTTTCAAGTTTTAACTTTAAAATGCATTTCTCAAAAAAAGTATCATGCATTGTAGGCCTCTTTTGTAGTTGAAATGACAAATTTATAGGTTACAATTGTAAATATTTTATTATGACTTTAAATAGATTCGTAAATGTTTCATCAAATTATAAATTTATAACATAAAGTATTAGAATTTAAGTGGCCATTGGCCTAATAGTATAGGTGGCATCCTTTCAAATGGGAGTTTGAGAGTTCAAATCTTGTTAAGTGTAAGATATGGGAGTGTGTATAAATATTTATCGATAAAAAAGTATTAAAATTTGTATTTATTGATTTAAAATCAAAATTTATAAATAAAAAACATAAAAGCTAATTGTTTAATAATATGTTATTTGTAGGGAGCCGAATCCAGAACAGACTAGATGCTTAATGAAGGTGGGGCTCGACCTCTAAAGTGTTGGGCCCAAACGATGAGGCCTACACTTGCCAAGGACTAGATTTAAAAGGATCCGAGGTGCAAAGTCGAATCCTTATTCTGGCCTAGCCAAGCAACATGTAAAAATGACCCCAACGACCGAACTCGATTATATTAATGACGGTAGTGTGGCCAAACTAAAGGCCACTAATGATGGTGTGACCAAACATGAGAGTATTAATTGACATATTGCGGCCGATATATAAATCAATAATGAGTAGTAGCATAACCATACAAATATGCATGAATGACAGCCAGATTGATCTTAGTATTCCACGACAATCCAACAACACTCAACTTCTCTTAGGCAATGGACCTTAGAGCAGATAAAATACCTAGAAAACTTTATAGTTGGAGCACCTCATCTCAATCGCTTGCAAGACGCTAATTTAAATATCAGAGGGGGTTTTTGACAAATATCTGCTAACCAATCTCACCATTTTCTCTCTTGCAGGTCGTAAGCAGTCAAGGAGATTGCCAAAGGACTAGTAATTTTCTCCATTGGCTAGAATTGCAATTATTGGTTTGGAGGTCGCGATTGATGGTTCCAGGGATGGCATTGGTTGTTAACGATTGCAATTGATGGTTCGGCTCCTCCATGAACTCCACAAATCTAAAATTACATAATAGAGTTGCAACATAGTCGATGTATCTGCCATTTAGTATTTAATTTTTTTCCTCTAAGAAAGCCTAAACCCAGGTTAGGGAGAGTGAGAGAGAGAGAGATGAAGAGGGAAAGGGAGGGAGAGGGTGAACAAGGATTGAGAGAGAGAACAAGGGGTTAAAGGAAAGAAGAGAAATGGAAAGGAAAAGTAAGGGTTTGAGAGAAAGGGAGTGGGGTAAAAGGGTCACGAGAGAGATAGCAGAGGAGGAGAAAGAAAAGAGAGTGGCCGGGCAAGGTGAGTGGTGGTGCTGATGTGGTGGCCAACGATTGCTTTGGGGTCGCTCGTGGGGTAGTAGGGCTTGGGATGATGAAAGAAGGGCTGGTGTAAAGGCCTGATTTCAAATCACCTGATTAGCAATGATAAACCGATTGAAGTTAAGTTACCAGTTTGAGTTTAGGATGAGATTAAAAACCCTAGAGAACTAAATCTAGAACCAAAATTTGGAACTGAAACCCTAAGACAAAAAAAGTAACCTCTCAACTAAAAAGAATTATAAAGATTATCCTAAATAAAATAAACCTAAAATTTCCTATGAGAAGATAAATTACCGTTTAATCCAAAACAAATAAGAAATATGCCCAAAAGACCAAAATTGGACACATGTAAAATTTTATTCCTATTTTCTAAAAAAAAGATATATAAAATAAGACATCAAGACCCATGGCTGGCCATGTCACGGGGATGTGTTTTATTAATTTATGCATTTTATATTCTAATATAAAATCTCATGCTCCAAGTCTCTAATGAATCTTGAGCCCATGTATGGGATATGCATAAATATATGAATAAATGCAACTACAATTTAGGTTTTATAAGATTTATATTAAATCAATTAAAACCTAGTACACCAAATTTTAATTAAAAATCTAACTGATACATTTTTATAAAAATGCTTAATTTGACCTATGACCCACCATATACATAATTAAATGATGCTAAAATAGGTATAAATTATAAAAATAGTGAATTAATCATAAACTTATTAATTTAATACTATTTCATAAAAATAGTAACTAAAAATATACATTAAGTCAATTTTTAAGAATTTTGTTTCAACAATGTAATATAATTATACCATCATGGACCAATAAAATACACAAGAAAAATGTAAAACCACCAAGGGCCCATGGTGATATAATAAAATACACTATTATAGTGTGTAGTCATCTCAACACCCATTGCATGCAAATGCATTGGGTCAATTTGCCACCATTTGATGATTGCTTCAACTACAAAAACTAGGTTACGAAAACCTCCCTCTCCTCTTCCTTTTGGCCGAACCACCCTTACACCACCTCTAAGCCTTCAAAATTCTGAATTTTGTTGAGTGTTGGGAGGAGAAAGAAGAGAAGAAAGAAAGGAAGAAAGAAGAAGAAAGGAGAAAGGAGAAAGGAGAAAGGAAAGGATATTGCATTAAAGCTCAAGTTCTTGGTCTTCTATCTTAGAAATCAAGTCTCAAAGGTAAGAAACTCTACCAAATTCTCGATTCTTGACTCAAATCATAACTCTCTCTACTCACTCTTTAAAGATCTAAATCAAAAACTACAGAAAAGTCTGTTAGAAATGGATTAGAACCAAGATTAAGGAACTGCTTGTTTTGTTTGAAGTTTGTAATTTAAATGTGATGAGGAATTTATGCTATTTAATTTTTGTGGAGTTACTAGAGTTTGATTATAATGTGTTTAAAATGGTTTATGTTAAAAATGTGTGAATTCATGACATGCATGATGCTAGAACTAGGTTAAGTGGTTTAGATTTAATCACCAGCACTTCTCATGTTTTTGGACCTGATTTTAAAAAAATCACATATAACTAATTCTAAAAAAATTTTCTTTTATCAAATTTTATGTTCAGAGATAGATATTGGCCTTAAATCTCATCTAAAATTTGTTTGAAGTGATTTGTACGTGAAGTTTATGAAATAATGTTTTTCTCCCAAACGTGACGGTTTCTGACCAACCCTTGTTGCGAAGGCCAAAATCCTAATTTAGAGGTTTGATCCCACAATAGTTTCTTCACAAAAGTTGTATCTAACACATTTGTCTATTTACCCACAAAAAATAAGTCATTTTTATCACTGTTTGATATGTCAAACATATGTTCAAGTTTGTTGGATTGAATTTGTTTCATTGGATAGGTTCTATCACACATTCATGGGAAGGCTATTTTACCTATTTTTAAAGATTATTTAAAAATAATATTTATGAAAAAGTTAGAGGACATTATAATCTAGGTTCTATCCAAAATTCGTGATTTTTAAAGCTCAATTGATTCTCTAAAATAATTTTCTACTCTCTATTTTTAAATCTAAAAATCACAAATTCGAAGTTTAAAATGCTGACTTTATATGTTTTCTTGTGAGGGTTAATATTCAAATGTTTTCTTAAGAACTTGGCTAAGTGTTTTTCATAAGATCTCTAGAGGACATCTTGATCTATCACATATCCAGAAATTAGGGTTTTTAGAGTTTGGTTGATGCCCCAAGCATATTTTCTTAACCGAGTTAAATTTAGGGATTTTTAGCATATGGTTCAGGGCAGATTTGACTTCTAATCTTATGGTATTTAAATCACCTATTTTTATTAAGAAATTAAAAAAATGTTCTTCATAAAAGTTGTATGAAATCACCTAATCTAGTCTGTGTCCAAAAATTATAAACTTTTATGCTATCTAGATGTCCCAAAATCATGCCACAAATTCTGTCAAAAATGTGAAATTTTAAGCCAAAGATGTTAATTGCATGTACTTAATGTAATTTAATTATTGTTAACTATGTGTGTTATGTTGTAATTGCAAAAAATATGCTTATTATGATAGTTAAATTTTAGTTTGTGGCTGGGAAGCATGCAATGTATGGGTTGCATCTTGTGTATTACATAGGTTGTACCTTGTGCATTAAATATGTTGTACTTTAAGCATTACACGTGTTGTACATTCACCATGTTCGTCAAATGCATGTATTTACCGGATTCGATTGCTCATTCAAGTATTGGTTTGTTGACGGGAGCGTCTCAGAGTATAAAAATCTTTTAGGAGTATACCTTTAACAAACACCTTAGGTGCGTCCCCGGTGTGGTTATATTTTTGGGTTAATCCCGGCAAATATCCTAGGCGTGCCCTTTCAAAATTTTATCCCTGATTTGTTATCCTGAACTTTAGGTTGACGCTGCCTAAGGGAACCACTAACACTTAAGGTGGGAATTCGAAGGTTGACTTAATTCCACGCCGTTGTAACTTGAACAAAACAGTTGTGGTATAAAATCCGGCAATGCGGTTATTACTTCACAACGAGGGTCAATTGTGGTGACTCAAGTAGTCAATGACCAATAAAGTCTACTCCTTGGATTTCCCGACGTGGAGTCCGTGTGGTTAGTTTGTGATCGAGTGTTGGGTTGGTCACATGCATTGTAATGCCATCATCTTATTCAATGAATTTAATTTACACTGATATTTGTTATCATGTTATGAAGTTTTATGATATTCTGTTCTTGAATAGTGATTTGGATTGAATTATATCTTGATAAAGCTTAGTAGGATTTTCTAATTTTTTTTTTGGGGGTTTCAGCTCATAGCTTTGATGCTACAGGTGAGGACAAATGGTTCACTGCTGCAGGAGACTTCCCAGGGAACTAGTAGTTCAAGGCGGCCCAAGAAGATCAATTCTAAATCCATCCCTTGTTAATTTTTGTGAAAATTGTAATAGTTAGCATCTTTCCCTTCTTTTGTACAATTCTTTAAAACTAATTGGATGACCTCACTAATATTTTGTGAAGCTTATCGAGACTTAATTACAGTTATGAATATATTATTTATCTTTTATTTATAACTCAAGTCATTAACATTAACCCTATTATTGTATATGTACGTCTTAATGTTTCTAAAGGTTGGGGCGTCATAGTTGGGATGGGTGCATAGGGGGTGAGAGAGGCCATTTTGTTAAGGGTATTATGGTCATTTTGTTTTCTTCATTAAACGGTGTCACTAATTATGGAGTATAGTGTGATTTTTAAGAAATGAGTGAATTAATAGTGATATATGATTGGAATGCATGGAGTTTAGGTGTAATTTACCCTAATGATAAATGGTGGAATTGATCTAGTCAATATAATTCATCCGAAAAACTTTTTGGAAAAAAATATTTAATCTCTTTGTCTATGTATTTTATGCTATGTTTGGGTATAGTTTTTCACTATTTGTTTTATTTGAATTCCACTTACAGTCTTTATTCATTTTGATGAAATATTTCATCAAATTATAAACATTATATTACTAATTTTATAATTAAAAGTGTGAAAGATGTCATTACATTGAAATAAGTAGGGGAATAACCACCAAAACATATTCTTAAATTTTCTACATGGTGTGTCATTACTTTCATTTTTCATGCATGTTTCAATTGAAACTCTAGGACAATAATTTGTATTTTCTAAAAAAATCCATTCAAAACCTCTCAGTTTTTTAATACTTTCAGTTTGTGTTTAGCCTAACTTTTTCGTTATTAATTTTTTTATTTGCCTTCTTTGATATTTTTCTTTTCTCTTTTTTTGCTTATTAGTAAAAGAAAGATAAAAAGTGTTATAATGGGAAAAAAAGTAACTTTTTTTGTGTTAGTTTAGTTGAGAGTGATAAAAAAAATTATAGTATAACCTAGATATTCATGTAAGCTTGACTTATTTCTCTGCAAAAAAATATAAAAATGCAAGAAAGTGATAATTTATTATTTTACTTTTAAATTTATCACTCTCTTTAATTTTTTTAAAAAATATTGTTCATAAACAAATTATCCTTATACAAAATGTGTAATTTTAATTTGGACAAATATTAATTTCTTTTTAAACTTTCTTTCAAATATTCTATCATAAGCTTTCTTCACGCTCTTGTCATTAGTGAGAGAATTGAACCCCAACTTCTCATATGTGAGAATTGAACTGGTGCCACATGGCACAAGGCTGTTGGTTAAAATCCAATTTTGTCACATTTGTTTAGCTCAAAATTATGAAAAAAATATTAAATACTTTCAGAGTATTACGTGGCATTGTATACATAATATTCTAAATAAATAAGAATGTGTGATGCAGACTAATGAGCCCCCCTTGTCTCATATCTAGGCTCATATTGTTTCATGCAGGTGTTCTCCGCTACATAATTAAATAAGAGTGCCAAATAAACAATGCCAATAATGCCACATGGTGCTTATTATGGGTTTGGTTGTAGTCTAAAGTTTTTGGTTTTTTTTAATCTTTTTAAATAAAAAGTTTAAAAAAGGATAAAAAAGAAAAATATATCCATTGCACTTCTTTATAAAGACACAAAAATCTGGATTTTAATTTGCACTAAAAAGTGTGTTATTTGGAATTTTATATATTAAAAAAATCTTAGAATGTAGTTATACAAAAAGGGAGTGAGAATATAAATTTTCAAAAATTATGTTCGTTCTTTTGAATTTAACTTTTTAGTATTTTTTAGAAAATGCTTGTTTGATAGAAATTTTGTCACTTTTTCCCTCTAATTTTAGAATGATGATATTACCCTTCATTAATAGAATTAATTTATAATATGCTAGTGGTTGTACTGCGTGGGTCATGTAGAAATTGCGCAATGATTGGGAATTTGTAGTGATTCTTTTTATTTTTTTAATCTTTATAACGATTTTAAAAGAAAACACCAATAATGCAAATATTAAATTACTTTTGGGTATTTTTGGTAAATCAAAAAGTTGCCAAAAAGGTATCTCGATTTTTCATACTTAGGCGTCGTTTGGTAACTTAGTTTTAAGACAGACTTTTTGCTTAAAGTTTTTTTTAAGCCAAAAAATAAAAAGTTACTTTGGTGAACTGTAGGGGTAGCTTTAAGCGAAAAAATAATAAGCTAAAAAGCTTAGCTAAAAGTGATTTTAAGATAAAAAAATTTTAAGTAGAAAAAAGATTATTATAGTTTTTAGAAATTTATTTTTACATAATTTTATATTTAATATAGTTTTTGTCTGATAGATTTTGACGAGTAAATTTTAAAAATATAAATTTTATAAAAACAAGATGTATATAATAAAAGTTATGATATTTTGAAAAAATATATAAAATTATGTTATGTAAAAAAGTAAAAAGGCTAAAAGGTTTTAGCCTTCAAGTTTCCAAATCATACTTTTTGGCTTTTTTAACTTTAAATAAAAAAACAAAATGCTAAATTTTAAACCTTTTGTCAAACAAAACCTTAGTGCTAGTTTAGTTTTCTTATTGTGGCAAACAAATTTCCCTACTTTTTCTTACATCTTATGATCTTAACAAAAAGAGCCACAAGTCTCAGACCTGTTTGATTCTTTAAAAAGCCTTATTTGTAAAGAAGGTTTTCTTCTTTTTACTTTCAATTTTTGAGGATTTTTTAAGTTTTCTGATTATTCTCAATTAGTGAGATTTAAAATGTAAAGCAATTTTAGTGTGTTGAAAAAGTTACATTTTTTTTTTAAACTTGACATTTCTTTTGTCTTTTCTAGTTTAGAGAGATCTATATTTTTAAAAAACTAGACTGAAAAAATTTACAAAAAATGAAAATTCCTAAAAAAATTATTTTTTAGATGTCTTCAACAGGATTTTAGCATGGCAAAGAATTGAAATGAAAGTTGTCTGAGCCAAAACATGCCCAACTCTAGGAGTGTAAAACGGGCCTGAGGCACATGGGTCGCCTATGATCCGCTTCGCCATTCATTGGGATGTCTAAAAAGTTAATTTTTAAGTGATTTAGTTTTTTTTTTAGAAAAAAGAGAAATAAAAAAAATTGGAGTGTTTGAGATAATTTTTTATAGTAGTTTTTTTTTGCTATTTTTGCTTTTTATTAAAATGTCTAATATACCATTGATTTTTACTTTTAAATTGTAGTGTTTGAAATATTGTCCCAATTTTGTTTTTGTTTTTGTGAGAAGAATTGACTTTTTTAAGTAAAAGTATTATAGTAATTTTAATTAAAAAAAAGTTAGGGAGTTTAGGATGCGTATATGTTTTTTTTTTCTTGTATTAAGTGATAAAAAAAAATTAATTAATTTTTTCGAAAAAGCATATTGTATGGCTTGAAATTAGCTTTTTTTTTTGGTGTAAAAAAACCAGCTTTTTTGAGATCCCAAACGGGCCTTCGTCTCAGGTGGGCTTAGACCTTGGCCCAACTTGGGGGCCCAAAGCTCGGATTGAGCCCGAGTCTCGACCCATTATTAACCTGCAGAAAAAATGAAATAAATAATAAATCTCCATTGATTGGCCCAGCCAGCTAGCCTAATAGTATACTATTTTTTATTATATATAAAAAGTAAATAATAATAAATATAATAATTATTATAAATTTATAAAATGAAGCCGTCTGAGCCAAAATATGGCCAAATCCTAAGAGTGTAAAATGGGCTTGAGGCACGTGGGCGCCCAAGGTTGGCTGGGGTTCAGGTAGGTAGGGGCGACGCCATTGCTGCTCTACTGCGCCCAAATGACCCATCACTTTGAAAAAAAAAAAATATATATATTATACATATAAAAATTAAAAATATTTGATCCATAAAATTTTTTTATTTCATCCCATAAATATATATTCAAATTATATTTTTTAAATTATTTAAATGTTAAAAATAAATTTTAAATACATAATCTACAAATACTTTATACATTTATAAAT
>JAULJZ010121482.1:0-11198 GCA_032270985.1 Heliamphora pulchella
GATTAGATTTTAGGTTCTTGCAGAATATAAGTTTTATGTTCACAGTTTAGATAGAAATGGATATACCATCGGTACGACTGTAATATAGACTTTTAGTAAGCCTGCCTTGGTTACGAAAAATAGATAATAGCGTCATCTATTGTTCCAACTCTCTGTACTACTACACTTTGTGTGTATTGAACGGGACATTTGGAGTAATTAATTTTATACTGACTATATAAATTAATTCATACCTAAGGTTATTAGAAATAGTACTTAATCTCTTAATCATGAAATAATTAATGATTTACATATATTTAATATTCGTTATTTTGATTTATCAAAAGGTGCGATCTTATATGGGTCTATATTCTCGGTGAGTTGGATAGCAGTATTATTTATATGGCAATTATTAATTATTGACAGAATCCACGCCTCGAAAGATCAGGATTGACGACACCCCTTAAGGAAGCTTGTAAGTTTTGACTGGGCCAAATCCTGCAGGTGGATTTGATTATCCGGCGGTCAAATAAATTAAGCGAAAGAACTTAAGGAATACCAAGATGCCAATTAAATTAAATTATCAGTAATTAAATTTAATTAGCATGTATCGAGAATCTTAACATGGGGAGAAATGGTAAGCATTTAATAACAGGAACTCAATGCTAGATGGTCTTGAGATTATGGGTCAGAGTACAATTATAGTTATTTAGTGGTATGAATTGTAATTCAGTGTTTTATAAAAATTACAGAAATCGCTGCTAGTTTTTCATAATTGCAGATACCGCTATGAGATTTGCTTAATTGTAGAAACCGCTGATACGTATTTGTGTTCTACTAGAAGTCTTACTCATAATTACTCTCTAGGTCCCTGCTGTAGCCCTATAAATATGCGGGCAGACTAAACCAGTTTCATAACTTGTCTTCTAAGAATTAAACTGTACAGGTTCTGCCGGTATGAGTTCTCGATAGTCCGTAGCCCACACTACGTTAGGGAATCGCATAAGGGAATACAGTAAAAGATCTGACTTGAGCTTCAATTTGGATTCAAATCATAATTGTAGATTCAACCGGTAAAAAGGTATTCTTCTAAATTAACTTCGGATGCTTGAGTTTTATTTTGATCGTTCGTCATCAAAAATTTTATCTGGAGCCTGTTTTGGCATTTGTCTATCCAGTTAATTTTTTACCAAAAATTATTTACAAAAATAATAATTTTGGTAGTCTTGTCTCCAACATGAATACTGCAGAAAACTCATTGGAAAAAATTGTTTAAAACTAATTAAAAATTTATCGCAATCCGTGGGTCGTAAACACCCAAAACCACTGCCGGTGCTGCGTAGTGCTGGGATTTTGGGGTTTTTGAAGTTCAAAAATAAGAGAATTCAAAAGATATTTAGAAAATATTTTAACACCTTGAAAGTTAAATTTTAAAAATATCTTTTTGTTAAAAATGGAGTCGCCACTTGATTTTTGAGAAAAATCAAGAAAAATAAAAATGGTTACAGATCTTTTAAACGTTAACTAGAGAAAAAGGGTCCGGGGCTTAAGGTACGAATCGAAAAAGGTGTTAGGCATCCTGTTTGTCTAACTACAAGGTTGGCCTCTACTAATCATCATTGATTTTTAATAAAATTTTTCAAATGCATGTAAATATAGAAAATGGAGGTGAGGAGAGAACATCTAAAATTAAATACAGAAAATACATAGCATATGTATATAGAACGCCGAAATAAAGAAAATAAAAAAAAAATCTTAAGTTCTATGACATGTAATTTCTAACTAAACGATACATGGAGTAAACCCGCATGCGATATCGTCAAAATTAACATGATTCAAAAAAAAGAAAAGAAAATATGCTAAAGGTCACTAAATTCAAAATAAACATGAATTGCTAATAATATAACATAAGCTATTCTAAACATGATTTTAAAGCAAATTTTAAAATTAATATACTAAATATGCACATTATCAAATAATCTAAAAGTATATTAACATGATTAATTTTCACTAAAGATAAATGCTAAACTTAAAATAAAAAGGTATGTGAAAATCCATATTAAAACTTAGCAATAAAGAAAACATTTAAACTAACAGCAAAAGTTTTATAAGAAAAATTTATTAAAGAAAATTAAACAAAAAATAAAATATTTTAGAAGAGAAAGAAAATATTAAAAACTAAGGAATTAGAATTATAATCAAAAGAAAAAGAAAGCAACTTACTTATTATCATAGATTTTTTGGGTTTTATCTAAAAAACTAAATAAATAAAAGTAAAATAAAATAAATGTTATAAAAGGAGAAATTATGCTAACATTAATAGATGTTGAATAACAAATAAGAAATTCATAAGAAGTAGCCCAACTACATTTAAACAACTATACACATTTAACAATAAACTACATTAGCTTCATGCTTGCAGTTCCATAAACAAAATAGCAAACTAAATCGACTATAAATGAAAATATGAGAATTTGAAATTGAAGTTAACCCTGCCACTCTGAAGGATAGAAGATGGAGAAAGAAAGGAGATGGAGAAAGAAAGGTTGGGGATCCAAACAGAATACCTGGATCGCTAGTGAATCCTCGAGTCGAGAAATTGTGATCGGCAATCCAATTCTCAAGCAATGATCTAATCCAAGTTAGGGTTTAATATCGGTGATCAATTCCTCGGTGCTTCGACAGGGTTTTGGCGTCGGGGTTCGTATTTTCTCGATGCTTTGGCAGAGTATCTCTCACCAAAATTCTTTCCTGAAAACGTACTAGGGGGTACGATATTTATAGAACTCTTTAACCAATGAAATGCTGACATGTTTTGGGACACATCGGGCCATTTGGAGTTGGCGGAGCCGGGTTCAGAGTGGGCGGTCGCCACAAAAATCAAGCTTCTAAGGGTTTCTTATGGTGATCGACATAATGAAGTTGGTGACCCCGTGGTTTGATTGTGGCGGTCGCTGCTTTTGGCTAGGGTTTTCAAGAGTTTCTTGTGTAGGTCGCCACAATGAACATGGCGACCCCAAGGTTCCAACATGGCGGTTCAAAGATTTTGAAGTTGGCAACTCAAAGAGATTGCACTGGTTTAACGATTGATCATTAGGTTCAAATTCTGAGCTTGGATCACTTCCAGAGGATCATACTGAAGCACCATTCCACTTGTTTTCATCATCGGATTCACCTTGATCAACCTAAGATTAGGCAGGGTCAAATTAGGGTGTCTATAGTTGCCCCTCTTTAATATAACTTACATAGCAACGCGTGATGCAAGTTATATCAAAGATCTAGAGACAACATCCATTCGACCGAGCTGTCAATCTTAGGTCAAAAACACACAAGTATACATATGATGTTGGGGGTACTTGAATTTTCATTGAGCTGCCAATGTACTCCTTTGCTAGGAATCAGATCAAAACGTAATTCTTGGGGCAGATGCACGAATGCCAGATACTAAACATGATGCAGATGCTAATATGATGCAAATACCGATATGATCAAATAAACCCTAAAGATCAATCAAGATCTAAAGGGAACACAATCAAACAACAAGTCAAAGATCGCGTCAAGATCTAAGAACTCGGTTAGGGATAAAATAATTAAAAGGATCGAGTCAAGATCTTAGAAATTATCTTAACCGAAAAAGAAACAATAAATTAATAGGTTGAGTCAAGATATAAAAATTCAGAACGATAATGGGATAAGGATAACTAAAAAATCGAGTCAAAACTTTAAAATCATCCTCGCCGAAGAGAACCACGAATTAATAGGTCGAGTCAAGACCTAAAAATTCAGGACGAGTACAAAATGAAAAATAATTAAAAGCCGAGTTAAGGCTTAAAACTATCTTCATCGGAAGGCAAATCAAGAATTAATAGGTCGAGTCAAGATCTGAAAATTTGGGACGAAAAGCGAGATAAAAGTAATTAAAAAGTCAAGTTAAGACTTTGAGATTAAATTTATCAAAAAAAAAACACCACACAAAAGCATATCAATTTTGTAGAAAGACACACAAAATTTAAAAACACGCATGATCATTTTTGTAGAAAAACACATAAGGTTTTAAATTATTTTTAGAACGACAACCCAAACTTAAAAACTATTTTAAAAAAAAACCAAAATTTAAAAACTATTTAGAAAAACAAGGATTTAAAAACACAATGAAAATTTAAAAATACTATTTAGAGAAACAACTAAGATTTGAAAACTAAAAAACAACCAGGATTTAAAAACACAACCAAAATTTAAAAACACAATTTAGAAAAACAACCAAGATTTGAAAACTATTTAGAAAAACAACCAGGATTCAAAAACAAAACCAAAATTTAAAAAACACTACTTGAAAACCCACAAATAAGAAATCAAACAAAACACACGAAACACATAATAAAACACTTAAAACAAGCAATAATAAACCCCAAATAGCCCCCCAAACCCCCAAAACACAATGATGATTACTGACATACAACCGCCAACTTCAGTTGGCGATCGCCGGGTTATAGCTTCGAGGTCAGTGACATGATCGTTGACATGTCGGCGGTCGCCGAGACCAAACCCCTCTGACATGGCAGTCGCTGCAACCAAAACACTTTTAACGTGGCGGTCACCGTGCGTCTCTTCATAAACCCGGTGGTCACCATAACCTAAGGCAGCGACCACCACACTAAGACGCGCACAAGGTTCCCAGGCCGCGCGAGTGAGCCTCATTCTTGAATTCTCACTTCTCTCTCTAGCTCCTCTGCTCTCTCTCAAACTCTCTCACCTTCCCTCTTTCTTTCAACTCTCTTGTGACCCTCGAGCTCCTTTCTTTCTTTTCGAGCACCGTACGATGTTCACCTTACTTTTTGTGATTCCATTCTTGTTCACAGCGGGTCAGGGCCATGGGGATGATGATTTAGGGGCATGACGAGGCCCTTTCGCTGCTGGGAGCTCTTCCATGGGTGCCATTCGGGGAGGCGGTTCTCACATTCCAACCGGTGGGATTACTGCTCCTCAGTCCTCTACTACCACGGGGGCCATGGATATATTCATGACCAATGAAGAGTGGTCGCTGCTCCGTGCTACTAAGGACCAGGACCAAGTGGCATGGGTGGCAACAGCCGTACAGGTAATTGCAGAGGGAGCAGCGAATTAGGCAGTTGTTGAGGTTGAGATTGCTGACTTCTTGGATCCTTAGGCTGGGGAGAGTCATCCTGCGCCTTTTGATCCTCACGCCTATGCTCCAGCTCCCCAACGCTTGGGTCCAGGTGGGATGAGGCACAACGAGCTGCCTACTGATGCCATTGCTGCTGACATTCTCCTCTAGGAGCCGGACCAGCATATCTCTCGCCTGCGTCCCTCGGTAGGTTCCCTTATCTCTTCTTTTCAGTATCAAAGCATTTTTTACCTTTATGCCTCAAACATAGATGCATGTCTAGGATCCCTTGTAACTTGTTTATTTTTGCGATGCAATGTTCATGATATCTGTGATAACTGTATGCAATGTTTGAGATCTGTGAATAAACTCGACATATAAAATATGTGATCACATTTAAAGAATAAATCTGGACATTGAACTAAAAATTTAGCTTTGGTACTTGTGCAAAGAAAATTAAAACAGTAGAGACACTAGGGTTAGGGTTTAGATGCAAATAATAAAAGGAGGATGGTTTTTCACTTTTATTTTTGGGGCAAAACATAAAAATCTAAGAGATTGATTTTTTTCATTTTTATTTTTGGGGAAAACATAAAATTTAATGGGGGAATTTTTTCATTTTTAGAAAATCACAAAACCACCGAGGGTCATTTTTTTTTCATTTAGAAAAATGTAAGGGGTGGTATTTTTTCATTTTTAGAAAATCACAAAAACACCAAGGGTCATTTTTTTTATTTTATTTAGAAAAATCTAAGGGATGGTATTGTTTAGAAAATCACAAAAACACCAAGGGTCATTTTTTATTTTATTTAGAAAAATCTAAGGGGTGCTATTTTTTTTTTTAGAAAATCACAAAAACAAAAGGTAATTTTTCAAAAATCCTAAAAATAGGGGGAATTTTTTAAAAATCCTAAAAATCTTGGAGAATTTTTTTTTAAAAATCCTAAAAATCTAGGGAAAATTTTTCAAAAACCCTAAAAATCTAGAGAAAATTTTTCAAAAATTCTAAAAATCTAGGGGGAATTTTTTCAAAAATCCTAAAAATCTAAGGGGAATATATAAAATTACGAGGCAACATAGAATCTATGGGGTTTGTTTTTATTTTTTTTTTATTTTTTTTTATTTTTGGGAAAAAACATAAAATTTTTAAGGGATGATTTTTGATTATTTTATTATTATTTATTTATTTATTAATTATTATTATTATTTTTTTAGAAAAAATATAAAATAATTTAGGATAGAGATTTGCCTAGCGCACCAGGGCTTAGGGTTCCTAGTCTTCTACTAGGGCGTGTAAAAACCAAAGGATCGTTATATACACACGAATCTAGGATTGAAAGGATTTGCCTAGAGCACTAGGGCATATGGTACCTAGTCTTCTACTATGGAGTGCAAAAACTAAAGGATCGTCACTCACACACGAACTTAGGGTTGAAAGGATTTGCCTGGCGCACCAAGGCTTAGGGTCCTTAATCTTCTACTAGGGCGTACAAAAACTAAAGGATCGTCACACACACACACGAACCTAGGGTTAAAAGATTTGCCTGGCGCACCAGGGCTTAGGGTGCCTAGTCTTTTAGGGCTTGAAAGATTTGCCTAGCATACTAGAGCTAAGGGTGCCTAGTCTTCTAGTGCTTGAAAGATTTTCTTGGCGCACCAGGGCATATGGTGCCTAATTTTCTAGGGTTTGAAAGATTTACCTAGCTCACCAGTACTTAGGGTGCCGAGTCTTCTAGGGCTTGAGGGATTTGCCTGGCTCATCAGGGCTTAGGATGCCTACTCTTCTAGAGCTTGAGAGAATCGAAGTATCGTCATTCACACACGAACTTAGGGTTTTTTATTGCTTTTAGCATTTTTTGCATTTCACTTGTGTTGACTGCTCTTATATATTTTGCTCATCTTCTTCTTTTTAGGTTGGCAGTATAGTCAGGGCTTTGGCGGCTCTGCCTCGGGCGAGGTGTTGGAGTGGTATGATATCCTCCCCGCTCCTAGCCTGGGCTTCGTCGATGCCTCCGATTTTGCTCGATTCATACCCCTTCTGACTAGGATGAGCAATGACCAATTCTGGCTCACAGCCTTGGCAGAGAGGTGGTGGGATACCACCAACACCTTTCACTTCACCACTTTCGAGGCTACTCTGACACCTCTAGACTTTGCATTGATCTCCAACATCAGAGTCGGAGGTGCCCCCATTC
Source organism: Heliamphora pulchella (assembly GCA_032270985.1). Classification (NCBI taxonomy): domain Eukaryota; kingdom Viridiplantae; phylum Streptophyta; class Magnoliopsida; order Ericales; family Sarraceniaceae; genus Heliamphora; species Heliamphora pulchella. The sequence goes on from JAULJZ010121482.1 coordinate 7,300, forward strand.
CATTTGATCCTACCATTGCCCGCTCTGCTGATGCACTGACTTACTTGCTCGGAGCTATTCCTATTTAGATGTACAAAGATCGGGTCAGGTACACATGGTTTTTGGATCGCTTCGACTACTTAGAGCCCCGCCACTTCGAGTGGGTTACCCGCGGCTTTCTTCTCTATATGTTCGGTACGTCTTTGTTCTCGAACAAGGAGAATGCCGTTCATCTGCACTATTTGGGTGCCCTCATCCAACTTGATCGCGTTGCCACTTATGACTAAAGAGGAGCTGCACTCGCCACACTCTATGGCTCGATGAAGGCCGTGACCTTGTTTTCCTAGGAGCTCATCATTGGGGGATACTAGAGGGTTAGGGAGGTATGTTTTGGTTTTTGTACTTTGTTCATTCATTTCATCTGTCATCTGCTATCTGTTATTTGCTTGCTGACATCTTTTCTTCACACTTTAGACTTATGAGTTCCTCGGGCTTCATGTCCCGACGAACTCCTCTGCAAACCCTCTAGTGATTCCCTGTGCAGCTCGGTGGTCCCGAGGTCTGAAGGGAAAAAAGAGCAGGGGAAGGACATCGACAAATTCTAGGCTTTTGTGAACTGGTTGACCCTTGACCAGGTACCACTATTCATTGCTTATTGTACTGTACACTATTCTTTGTATCACACTATTCACTATTCTTTGCACCGCACTATACACTGAACACTAAACTAATTACTGTTCATTGCACTGTCTGTTGAATACTAATTACAGCTTGTATGCGTCGGACCGACCTTTTGAGCAGCGTTGACATGTTACTGGAGATGATGGGGACCCACGCCACGGAGCTGTTAGTACCGGAGGGAGATTACACGGCTTGTGCTTGGGAACACTTATTAGGATCACTTGGTCCGGGTCTGGCTGGTCCGGGTCTGGCTGTGCCTGGAGGTAGGAGGAGGAGATGAGCACCGGAGGTTGTTGATGCTGGTGCTGGAGCTGGAGCTGCTGCTGGTGTTGGAGCTACTGCTGTTGCTATAGCTGCTGGGGGACTCGTTGAAGCCAGAGTAGTTGAGGTACCCTGGACTGTATCGGTCCTTATCACCGGGTATCCTTTTAACATTCCTGTCCCAATTCCTTCGGCCCCGAAGTATAGACCAGTGCATGCTTAGGTTTAACCTTCTTTTCACTATTTTCTTTTCTGTCTTTACTCTATTCAGACTACTTAGCTCTTTATTCCTTTTGGCTGACGGACTAAGCCTGGCTAGACTCTCTTATGTTGGTGGTGAGCGGCATGCAGACTTTGATTTGCCATCAGGATGCTGCTCTGCATGCAACTAGAATCACTTTTGTTCCTCAGCCAGTTACGGCGGTGAGTACCTTCTATCCTCTTTGATTTTTCCTTATTTTGTTCTATACCTTGTTCTTATCTTTATTTCCTTTTAACAGCCACCGATACTAGTCACTGGTCATAGTACATCCGCAGGTTCCAGTCCAGTCGCAGGTTCCTGTTCAAGCTCTAGCACGAGGTCTTGCCTCTTCCCGAGCTCGCTATTCCCGAGGATCCATTTTTTCTGCTCGGAGCTGCTCCAGTGTTGTATCCTCCTCCTTCGACAGTGATGGTGATGACAACGATGATTTAAAGGAGCTGTTTCACTCATCCCAGGTCGGCCCTTCAGACGTTGGCCCCTTTTCCTGCTGAGTCTGCCAGAGACATTAGAGATCCCCTCCCCATGATACATTTAGATACATTTACTTTGTTACATTTGATTTTTATGGGCCTGCGTGCCCCAGTTTTATTGGTTATTGGGTTTGGGAGCCCCAACTTCACATACATTCTGACATACTTGGGCCTTCGTGCCATTCATCACATTTTATACATTTGTTTGCGTGGTTTATCTTATTTACTGCTCAAACTACTTTGGATGGATGTTTATTACACATGGATGTTTGTTATTGATGGATGTTTGTTACTGATGGATGTTTGCCAAAGATCATAAATACTGCGAAGAGAGGGGACAAATTAAAGAGTACCCGCCACTATTGAACATGGCGATCGCCATTACTCATAGCAGCGGTCGCCACAAAGTGCAAAGGACACGTGGCGGTCGCCAGGTTAGTAAGGTGATGTCACTGTACTGTGTACTTTCAAGATGGCGGCCCCATACTCCAAGGTGGCGGTCGCCACAATGATTGTGCTTTTTTTAAACTTTTTGACATCCCAGCCTTCTCATGCCATATAAATACAACCCTTAGGGTCCCCATTTCCAGTCACTTTTATCAAAATGGCTTCTTTCCATGGTCCACTCTCTGCATGGATTGACGAGTTTTCCCATATCGAACGTCTAAACTTCGCCTTGTTTGGCATTAAGTCCTTATTTTCCCTGATGGCCGTAAGGACTAACGGACCATTATTGAAAGCTACTGCCCAACTATGGGACCCATAAGCCCATGTTTTCCATTTTGGTTTGGAGGAATTATGCCCCACTATGGAGGAATTTGCTTCCATTCTAGATCTGCCCCCGAGAACATCTTTAGTTGTTTCCACTTTCATCCTTTCCTCCTGTCAGTAAATAATGCAACTTTACAGTTTGTCTAAGATGGAGGCTTCCCTTTTGACTTTCGATGACTACCTTGACATGTCATGGATCATTAATAGATTCTGTCCTACTGGCAATCTTAGTGATCTTGGCTTTCAGTTGCGACACCGCTATGCCCTGTGTTTCTGCCTCTTAACTCGGTATCTTCTTATTCTTTCTAATGAATGAGTCAGCTGTGCACTAGTTGATATTACGGGTCAAATGTGGTTAGGGAAAGACTTTGTCCCACTGGTTCTGGCTGAGACTCTAATTGGCCTGAATGCTATTCACCGAGGTGAGACCACTATCTTTGCCAACAGTTCCTTACTTCTTTAGGTAAACTTTTATTCCCATTTCTCCTCAACACTATCAGCTGAAAACATACCGCCTTTGGCCCTTGCACTAATTACTACTTCTTTATACTCTTTACAGATCTGGTTGATGGAAAAGGCGAACCTTATGCTAAAACCTCCTATAGATAGGTACAGTGCTACAGCTCTCTTCTATCGCCTTTATTATCAAATATGCAGTACTGAGGTAGTTTGGTGGCAGTATCTCTGTTCTCTGTTAGGCCTAGACATTACTTGGCAGTGTTCCTGGTGACAGATCCTTACCATGACCTTGACTACTATGGATCACCCAGGCGTTTTGCTGATTGGCTTACGACTGTCCACTCTCTACTATCCATACCGGATCATGCGGCAGTTTGGTCGGAGCCAAATTATTTTCCACGGTGTCCGAGGCCATTTATTTTTGTCTTTACTGTGGGCCTCGTTTGAAGCAACATAATAGGAGGCTTGGTTGTCTCGTTCATTGATGGAGATGTAAGAGCTATAGAGTCCAAAGCTTTTCGATGAGTACAAGGCATGGTTTGTGCAAGATAGGGAGAAAAGAGACAAAGAAGAAGGAAAACATGAAGAAAAAAGAAAGAAGATTTGATGTAACACCCCGGTTCGGACCCTATAGTAACCACTTAGATTGTAACAACCCGATCTGGATCCTAGTTGTAACAGCCCGGATTGTAACTACTCGCGGAACGATCTAAGCCCAAATCATAGTATTAGCGACGGATAGCTAATGAGAACCTAGGTCGCTACATAAACAAGAAAAACCCTAATTAGCCCGAGAAACCTAAAGTGACACGAAACCCTAATTTTAACCCGAAAATCCTAAAAGAGACCAAATACTCAGAGACAAAGCCCTAAAACTTAGAAAAGTCTCAAAATAGCTTAAATTAAGTAAATAATATAAAATATTAAATTAAAAATAAAAAATTCTGGTAATTGGGATAAAATGACCATTTTGCCCATAGTACAGTAAAAAGTCCTAAAAATTTAAAATTTGATAC
>JAULJZ010121493.1:0-11198 GCA_032270985.1 Heliamphora pulchella
ACAATATATGGCCTATTTATAGGCGAATAGGGATAAACAATAAAGGAAATACAATAAATATCAAATCAGAATAAAATCAATCTAATATTCTAACAATCAATCTAATATTCTAACATTGGGTATTTCAAATTCAAACCATATATGTGATATTTGACAAACATTATCTCTAATATTCTCATTGTACGTGTATTGCGCATTCATCAAGGTCTGCCATTCTAATGTGTGGTATTCACCACGTAATTTTATCATTTGATGCGATTCAACCACAACGACATTCAACTCTCCATTGTTTGAACTGTGTTGAAATGCTTGTATTGAATCTTCATATACGACATACCATGTTCCTATTGGTCGATTGCAATTGGTTTTGCGACTTGCTAGTTCTTATTGCATAATGTCGGTATCTTCATATCTTTTACATAATCCAAATTGATCTGTAGTACGTATTTCAAAATGTGGGTTTTGTTTGATATCTTCTACATAAACCATTATGAATATTTGTTGTAAGTATGATTGGTAGTAATTCTTAGTGCTCAGTTCACTAAAAACAGTTCTATGTGCTTTGTCATATCATTACGCAGTGCTAGTAATTCACTGATATTGGCTGCTATTCCTCAGTTGCCAGTGCTCTGTACAAGCACTTCAGACTAAAATAATTTCACTGCTATTAACTTCTAGTTGAATCATTTTACATTGCTTTCAATGTGATGTTAATGTCGATCACATTTTGTAAATGCTTGCATGAGTATGTGCTGGTAGTTCACTGTTCTCACTTCATTGTTAGAAGTTCATTGTTCTCAGTTCATTGGTAGAAGTTCACCGTTTTGTGACCTGCTAGTTCTTATTTCATAATGTTAGTATTTTCATATCTTTTACATGATTTAAATTGATCCGTAGTACTTATTTCAAAATGTGGGTTTTTTCTGATATCTTCTATATGAACCATGATGAATATTTGTTGTACGTATGATTGGTAGTAGTTCTCAGTGCTCTGTTCACTAAAACAGTTCTCTGTGCTTTGTCGTATCATTACGCAGTGCTAGTAATTCACTGAGATTGGCTGTTATTCCTCAGTTCTTACCGCTCTGTACAAGCACTTCTGATTAAAATAAGTTCACTGCTATTCACTTCTAGTTGTCTACTTAGTTGAATCATTTTACATTGCTTTCAATGTGTTATTAATTTCAATCACATTTTGTAAATGCTTGTATGAGTATGCGTTGCTAGTTCACTGTTCTCACTTAATCGGTAGAAGTTCACTGTTCTCAGTTCATTAGTAGAAGTTCATTGTTCTCAGTTCATTGGTAGAAGTTCATTGTTTGAATCTTCTCATTGGCATAAGTTCATTGTTCTCAGTTCATTGGTATTAGTGGTATGTGCTGGTAGTTCTTAGCTGAATCTAGTTCTCAATGCTGATAGTTCACAGTGCATCTACTGAACACATTTGGCAGCAGTTCATTGGTAGCAGTTCACTGGTAGCATTTCTTAGTGATGGTTCACGGTCAAAGCACTTCATTGCTATTCAATGTGTAATTGTTGCCCATTAGGATAGGTTCTGAGTTTTTGCCCATTTAGCTTTAGCAATTTATTCAATGTGTAATTGTTGTCCATTTCTCACTGATACTGTTCCTCAATTCAATGTGTAATTGTTGCCCATTAGGATAGGTTCTTAGTTTAATAGTAAGATGGTACTGTGTAAAATGAGTTTTGCATGGAATAATGGGTTTATACAAGTTACACTGTCAATTGTATTTAGATGTATGCAATTTCTTCTTGTAATTTTGTTAGTCTTAAAATCAAATCTCAACGTGTTAGTAGAAAATTCTACACTTTTCCATCGAAGTCTATGACATCTTTTTTGGGGTAACATGGTACTATGTAAATGGGTTTTCGTTGAAAATGTTATCTCTTTGGTTGAAGCATTGTGTCATGATTTCAATGTGTTACTGAAATGCATTTGACCAATATGTTCTCATTCCACCCGTATCTTCTCATTGTGTTATGTAGTTGACTAATGGTATTCAATTGCATTTGAGCAGTGTGGTCGAGGAAAAAATCGATACAGCGTGTTATCAGTTCGTATAATTTACGCAAAAAAGTAGCAATAAAGAAGAGGATATGAAAGGCAAAGCATCGTTATAGGATCATTTAAATGAGTTAGGCGAGTAACTCCAAGCGTAACAAAGTCGGTTAAACCAAACGTACAAGTATCTTCTACCAGAATGAAGGGAAAACAAGGAAAGAATGAGGCACTAACAACAATAAATGTAGCTACAAATCCCTTTTAGTCAAACATGGTTGGATTTTGAAAGCAATGACAAGCCTAGATCTCTGGGATGAGCACATTAAGCTGCTAAGGAAGACACTTTTCTGATATACTTTGGATTCTTTACGCACTGGTAAGACTTCCATCTAACGATGCAAGAAGTATGACAATGTTGTTGTGAAGTTGATTGAGTCATCTGATCTTGTTAACAGCTGCTTCTCATTTGGTGGTCATAATTTGGAACTTACGTGGAGTGAAATAAAGATAATTTTTGGTATTGTTTGCGGCAATGAGAAGATATTGTCACCTAAGACTATAGATGAGTCAAGTTTTTTGCGACAAAGGGCACTTACATCAGGCAGGTTGACAAATCCAATCATCAAAATCCTACTGGAGCGGGCCATCATTGGATAGATGAAAGATGACATTAAGGATGTAGTGAGATTGCTTTGTTTGTACATCTATTTGACTCTATTCTTTGCAACATCCGGTACAACTATAAGATGGAATTCTTGTAGTACATAGAGGACGCCAAAGCAATGAGACAGTATGATTGGGCGGAGGCAATACATGAAACATTGTTTGCTTCACTGAAGAACAATCATCGCACCCCTCACAATGTCACGGGATGTGTGTTGGCTTTGTTGGTAAGTAAAATACCTATTAACTTCGTAGTGCACATTATTTTTAGGACAGATTGAAAAAGTGCTTATGTTTGTTTCAGTATTAGTTTTGCAAGTGCACATGTCAAGTACAACAGGATGTGACTTACAAATTTCCTAGATTTCTGAAGTGGGATCTTTAGAAGATGGAAGCTCAGACTAGATATGTGAATTTTGAGGATATCTTAGAGGAGCAGGTATAAATCCAAATGACTCAATATACATGTTAACATGAAATAGTCGTCATGTATACATTCCCATTGTAATATGCAGCACTAACCATTAAACATTTGTCAGTGTAATATGTAACATAATTACTAGAATGCAGTTCTCAATGTTTAGCGGTAGTAGTTTTCAATGCTGACTGTTCGTTCACTGCTATTTCATTGCTAGTTGACATACTTAACAGTATATTGGTATTAGTGCTCCTTTTTTAGTGCGTAGTGTTCGTATTATTATCACAACAAACCTGCCATATTAGGTTATGTTTTCAGTGCTCGAAGCAACAACAACTAAACAACGGGAGTTTGCCAAGCGTGAAATGGGTTTAAACCAAGGCAAAGAGCAACCAATAATATGGAGGGAAGAGGATGAAGCTAAAGATAAAAATGACAATGCAATTGATGGAGACCCTAAATTGGATAAGATTAACATGAAGATAGATGTCAAAGATGTGGTTGTAGGAGATAGTGATATACACAATTATGATTTACATGAAGGTGTTCAAATTTTTGCTGCGAATAAGGGAGCAAATGAGGATAAAGGTAAATTTGTCGCATGGGAGAAGGATGACATTTCTCATGGTGTAAACCCGGATAAGCATGCAGAAGATATGTTGAGCCATGAAATGGAAGGGGTTGGTGGCGAAAAGGATAGTAAGACATCAAATGATGTACCGGACGAAGATGCTAAATTCAGGGCATAATTGATTACTAAGTTAGAATGTCTTGTGGCTAAGCAACGCCAGAATGAGAGAAGTCAGGCTGACAGGAATGGGTCTAAAGTTGTCAAATGCATGCAAATAGCTAATTTGTGGCTTGATCATCACCAAATGCCGGTAGCTGACCTTGTCGATGAGCTAAAGCAAAGGGACAAGCACATCGTTGAGCTTAAAAATGAAACACAGTCATTGAAGCAAACAATTGAGCCACTAAAAGCCAAAAAAGTGCAGCTTCAAGACCAATTGGAAGAGATGCAAGCCCACGAGATAACGCAGGCTGCTACAACGTGTGGAATAGTAGAGGCCATGCAGCACGGTGTCGTTCCTATGGATGTAGATGCCTCGAAAGAACCTATACAACCAAGCTCCATGGTAAAAAATATCAAGACAAAGAGTCACAAGGGTAAGAAGTGACGGACTACTAGTATAGGGATGTAGTCCTAATGACTCAGAAGAGACAATTGACAAAAAAAGAAGTCCCACTTTGTGTTGATCTCAATACAGAGCCACCACCAAAGGAGCCAGTGGAGAAAAAATTGAAGCCATTGTCATATATTCAGAAAAGACCCATATACGGTATGTGGACAACCGTAGATCAAGACCTGGTTAGTAGCATATAGATCAGCTTTGTACATGGGTACGCACAATGATCTCTATAAAGCATTCATATGTTATGTTTATGTCCCATTGAATCGTGTATAAAAATGTGGACTAAAAAACACAGTAATTTGTTTAATGGATAATTTAAGTCACATTATGTCCATCCCATAATGAGAACTAATAACTTGAGTTGGCGTAAGGTCTGGAACTGGTAATTCATATTTGAGCCTATTTTCATTTTTTCGGCACATGCGTTTGGTTTGGAGGGAACAACTCAAGCAGCATTTATACTGATGATCTCGTAGAATTGCTGATAGCATCAGAGATCTTCAGTAGTGTAAGTAATAAATTGCATTTGTAACTCACTGATTTACGGGAATTAGCATTCAAATAATCAAAATAAAAAACCATCTTAACTTATTCTCATCAACTGCATTTTTCCACATAATTTTGGTGATTAATGCCTATGCTGAGATGCTAATGAGACAACAAGAAATTGACACAATGCATATGGATTTTGCTGGAATCCCTGTTGATGGCATTTGCTATGTATTCTCATTACTCACTTATGTAAGTATCTTCTTCCCATTTTGAGTAGTTTGATCCTTAAATGTTGGCTACATATTGTCACCACTAACAACCTTATGTCTTTTAAACATAGCAACTGCTTAAGGATAAAATCCCTACTGATCGAGCAAAACGACTAGAGCAACAAATGCAAGTAGCAAGACTGAAGAGATACCTATTATTCCCACTGTGCAGAGCAAACCATTGGACAGTGGTTTTTTTTAATTCTGAGACAGTGGAATGCTTCCACTTCAACTAATTGGAACCAAAAGGTCATGACCCCCATCTTAATATGGCAGAAGAAATAGTAAGATAAAATAATAACATGTTTACATCATCATTTTGCTATCATAACCTTAATGTTGACCTCAAATTGTTTGTGTTTAGAAATCGTATATGGATGAGTATTTTGGCATTAAGACAAATGGGGAGACATTGAATGATGACTGTATGCAGCAAGTAGTTATAGCTGGTGTGTGCCCCCAACAACAACCTGGAACATAAGTAAATCACTTTATATGGTTTGTATTTAATTGGGTAATAGACAACGAAGCATACTAAAAAATATATTGCTTTCTTGTTTGAAAAATGTGTAGACTAAATTATGGAGTGATTGTCTGCTATATCTTGAAGCAATACATGACAAATCGAGAGGTAGAGAGTACATTGACAATTGATGATTGCAGGAGAGTTCGAGTTGAAATCATCCATGCATTCTCAGTGATCCTATGAGGACATTGAAGGACACTACCAATACAACTCGAGCTTGACATAGAGCAGTTCTTAGTGCTGATAGTTCTCAGTTCCCTGATAGTTCTCAGTTCATTAGTAGCAGTTGTATATGCCCTTAGTTCACATTTCACTCTAATTCTCAATGCTGTTAGTTCTCAGTTCATCTACTAAACTCAGTTGGTAGCAATTCACTGGTAGCATTTTTCAGTGCTGATTCAGTGCCAAATAACTTCTTTACTATTCACTACTATTGTTTCTCAGTTAAATGTGTAATTGTTGTCCGTCGAGATTGGTTCGGATTAAAACAATGATACGGTACTATGTAAATACGTTTTGCATTGAGAAATGGGGTTTCATTACCAATGTGTGGGTAGAGTTTAGTCAATTTGAATGCTCAATTCTACGATGGATTTATTTTCCTAATCACGGAAAATTTGTCAATGGCTTTGATAATGCTTGCTATCGATAATGTGAGGCTGAAATATCAGGTCTTGTGATGCAAAAGTTGGAAATTAAATATGTTTGTTGTTATATAGCTATCATTTTTTTCTCCAAAAAATAGGTATTTCCCAGTATAGAACGTTATTCTAATATTGGAATTCGAAACATAATTCTATAAATATTTGTTTGCTCGACCCTCAAGAACTAGTGTGAAGTTGCATGATCTGGTTTGTAACTTCTACGTGCTCTTTTCTATGGCACGAGGAATTGTATGGTGATGTGCCCTTTCGGGGACATGTCTCACATAATATTTTCATTGTATGAACTGTTCGGCTTGTAAACCATAGATATCTTTATGTGAAAAAATTAGTTCGATTGGAACATTATTTGCAAATGTGCGGTGTGATCGACAGAAAATGCAATGTGTTCACTTTATCTACATTTCTCATTTCCCATTATACTCTCATTTATTGTGAACCCCGTGTGAGTCCACAATGACTATTCTCATTGGTAGTCTGCAGAAAAGTCGAAGCAGTTTAAAAACAAAAGTGGCGTTTTCTACATACAAATAACAGTGGTTGGATTTTGTAGTACTTGTTGATTGCATGATGTAACTCAAATATTTGTGTAGTGAGAATGTTCATAATAAAAATTGTTCGCATTAAACTATAACTTAATGTCGTAAATTAATTTCTCTTGGGTGTTAATTCTGAAATATTGCGTAATGAGAACATTAGGATATGAGAAAGCTGTGTATTAAGTGACAGCATGACAATGCTGCGTAATGAGAGGTTTTAACATGGGATTTTGATTCCTTTATTCAATGTTCCACATTAGAATGCTGCGTAATGAGAGGTCTTATTTCATTGATATGCGATACTCTAAGAGCCCATCAATGAAAAGATTGATTTCATAAAAACTTTATTCGATACCATATCAATAACGAAATCCAAATAAATATCATTACAAATACAAAATTCATTAGGTAGAATTCAACACAAACCATATTCCTTAAGAGCCCAATGGCTCTTTACAAGATTTTCTATTATGGTTTTTGAGCCTTCCACATCTACTACACCTGATTTGGGTAATCTTCTACCCCCTTTGAAGGAATTCTTTTCTTCCTAGGCCTCATCGACTATTTTTTTGTATATTGGGGGTTGAATTATTTTTTATTCCCTATTATATTCTATTCTCCACATAGTAGGGACGGGATATATGAACGAGGAGTATGAATCTCAATAGCTCTTTACATGGTAGTACTGGCCAACGTATTTATTTAAGTTTTTACTACTTTTCATAATAGCACCTACGACATGTGCACAAGAGATTCCATACAGTTGCCAGTGGCAGCACGAACAAGTACATCTAGCAAGATCAACAGAGACTGATGGGAATGAATGAACCTCGTACACATTGTCAGTTGATTGGCTTATGTTCCATGTTCTTGAATCGTTGAAGGTATCATATAATTCCTCATCAACCATAGGGCATACAACACTTGACCATTTGGAAGCAATAGCTCTTCGTGTGCCAATTTGATTCATCAATCTAATCCTTATGCTATCAGCCATGTTTGTATTGGTAGATGTTGCTCATTGCAAATCCAAGTATTAAACGATTCAACTGCATTTGAAGTCATCTCTCCGTACCGATGTCCAGGAAAATAAGCATTACTCCAATGCTTTGCTGGCAAGTCATCAAGGAATCCTCTAACTTTGTGCCCCCCTCACACTTCAGTACATCTAGTGTTTGATAGAAAGTTTTCTTCATTGTGATGTACGCACACTTAACAAAGTGATTCACCATCCTCTCCCTGAAAGCATTTCTATACCCCCGCAAATAATGTCTCAAGTTATTTTTCAAATGTTACAGACAGTAACTGTGATAAGAAGTTGGGAAAATTGAGTTAACGACATCTAACAACCCAAAGTTACGATCACTTAGGAAAGTTACATCTCTATCTGGTTGGAGAATTAATGACAAATTTTTCATGAACTAATGCCAATTTTCACCGTTTTCTGTGTCAACAATGGCAAAGCAAATAGGAAAGAGTCATGTAGACATTTAAAACAAATTAATATGTGCATAAGTATTATTAAATGAATGAAAAGTGTCACGAAAAATAGCCAACAAATTCACATTTATTGAATTACCTTGATCTCCATCATTTTGTTGTTGCAGATAAAAGATGCTCTTTGTACCTACCTTTTAAGAACGTACCATCATGGAATAATAAAGGGCGACAATGATTGAAACCGTCAATACACGCCTTGAAAACAACAAACAAATGCTTGAAAACATAATGGATAGGGTTGTACTTAAGCACAATGGAGCTTCCAAAGTTGCTTTTATTTGCATCATCTAGAAACCAACGGAGTTGGTTGAATGATGCGGAATAATCACAAAAAACCTCACCTCTAGTCTTTTCAACTCTTATCCATGCTTGATGGTAACATATATTCAGTCCATACTTTGATTTAAACTTGTGAATCACATCAATTGGACGTTTTTGTAGTTTTGAACGAACATCTTCCACAATGAGATTGTACTAAATTAGAAGTAGGCCCTTAGCAATTGAATTGCAGCAGGCCCTCAGCAATTGAATTGTAGCTCTAAAGAGGTTGAACTAAGCCCCAAAGGCCCTCATCTGGGAGTGAAGGGGCCCTCATCTGGGAGTGAAGAGGCCATGTAGTTTTCATCATATATATTTATTTGTCGAGAATACTACGTAAATAATGACATATAGATCTCTAAGGAGAACCTAATGATTTTTCAGATCAAACATTTTTACTTTTCAAAAATATAATGTGGCATCACTTACGTAGTACTTCAAGAGTACTATATAATTTACCAGATTAGATTGGTGGAGCTCACAAAATTGTTTATAATAATATCATATCCTCTCGTATTATTAATATTAAAGTTTATATTATTTTTTATCTAATAGTCAAAAATAAAACAAAACCCTTATTTTATTTTTTTTCATATGCATAATTCACCTATTATTCTATGCAGAAGCATAAATTACACCGTAAATTCTACATAATTTTTATATCAGAATATAGTGGATGTTGTTGTACGTATTATAGAATTATTTATATTACTGAAGTAACTTCATGGTGGGGTCCACTGGTCCTTGATCAAATTGAATTTAATACCCCATTTGCGATAGATTTTGAAAATTTTATTTGTTTTTATTTTTTTATATATTTTTATATATTTTAGTTAATTAGTTTTTTCTTTAGCTTTTTGGATCCTCTTGATCATAGGAAGTAAAAAAGTAAAATATTTTAGTAAAAGTTGATTAAAAATGAAAACAAAAAACCTGAGTATTGACTTATTGTTGTCTCATTTATTTTTATTTTTTTATGTTTTGACGAATTTAAACTTTTTTTTTGTCTCATTTGGATTTTTTAGTATTTTGATCAATTTTTTTTATTTTTCCAATTTTAATGGACAAAATAAAAAAGTATAACATTTTTACCAAATTTTGCTAAACCAATAAATAAATAAATAAATAAATAAATAAATTATTATCATGAAGAGCAGAGGACCTAAGTATTTAAAGCAAGACAGCCTTTGCACATCGTCACGCCTAAAACAATGCTTTTATTAAATAAATAAATTATTATGGTGTTTAATATTGCTGAAATTAGCAACTGACAGATTTTAGCTTATAGCAAAAGTTGTGAGTGATTGATAAAAATTGTAGTTTGTAGTTGAAATAGTAGAAAAAGTAATTATAAATTTTAGCAGAAATTGTAGCTCCGTGGGTGTTTTGAAAAAACTGGTAGCTTATAGTTAAAATTAACAGTAGAAAGTTAAAAGTTACTTTTTAAATTGGTAATTTATAGTTAAAATTAATAGTAAAAAGTAGCTTCGCCAAACATCCTAAAAAAAGCTGGTGAAAATGTAATTAAGTATTTAGTATTGACTTTATGTACCTATGGAGATTTAATTTTCCTTGTGTGGAGTTTTTTTCCTCCTTTGTGTAGTTTTTTTTTTTTTCTCTTCTATTGAAAAATTGTCTTGCATTTGATGTATCTTTATATTCGATTTTATGTCAAATTTATAATGTATTTATGTCTCAAGACCTTTCTTGATATTAAAAAAAAAAAAAAACAAGGCTGTTTTGTTGAAACCTAGCTCTTAGAAAATAAATTGATTCTTCAATTAGTTGGCATAGTATTCTGTCCAAAAAAATTTTTTATATTAATTTTTCCATCTCAATACATTAAATTTATAAACGTGGCTGAGTCGTGTCTCATTTTTTTATTTTATGAATCCAATCGAAGAATTAATCAATTGGTTCTGATTTATCTTTTCTCATATGAAGTGTTTGACAAAGTTACAAACAGTAGTTTTTAGTTTTATGTTACTATTTTTAATTATAAATTACAAATTTTTCTAAATAACTACAAATTTTACTACAATTTATAATAATTTTTTCATCTATTTTAGTTACAAGTTATAATTTTTACCAAACACTTATAATTTCTGTTACAAGCTACAATATATAAATTACTAGTTTCAGTAATACCAAACACTTAAATAATCCAGTATTAAAAAATAGCTTCAAATTCTTATTTTATTATTTATCCTCTAACTAGATATGAAGAAAGAACTTACCGTATATTCATAGGACCTAATTGGAGAAATAACAGATTTTTGACTCTTTTTGTTTTTTTTTTTCAGCCAAAAAAATTAAAATAAATTAATCATGTTAATCATTTGGTAACTTAACTTTTTAGCTAACAAGGTATATTGTTCCATAATTAAAACAACAATATTATTTTTTATATCAAATTAACAATATTATTACTTTATTACTATGGTAGTATTCGGCATTGGTGAAACTAATAATTTATAAATTATAATTTATAAATTTACAGTTTGTAGTAGAAGTTGTAGGTAGTTGATAAAGATTGTAATTTATAATTAAAATAGAAGAAAAAATAGTTGTAAATTGTAGTAGAAGTTATAAGTG